>BQNB010108430.1:0-18788 GCA_026074375.1 Tanacetum coccineum
TTTTGAATATCCGAGTACAATTGAATTTGCACCATTTCTCTATGTTCGTTAGTTGTCAAGGTAGAATTGCCAATGCACCGTGTCATCATTTGAATATATTTGATGCTTAATTCCTTATGCTTGGTAAAAATTGTAATGTTTTACCTTTTACGAAAGTAAAATGAACGGCTACATCTTTTTTTTTTCCATCATAACTTTTGGTGCATTATTTGTAATCATGTTTTTTATATTTGTAATGATGTTTATATATTGGTGTTTACTCCATATATAACCACTTAATAAAAATCCTAGAAAAAGATGGATGTTCGTAAAAGAATCTGACAAATAATTCGAATTGACACGTTCTTATTCCGTGTCGACAAGTTTTGAGAGTGTAAATCGGCTAAAAAATTATGTGATGCATTTTTACAAACTTAAAATGAGAAATAAAAGAATTTGTACAATTAAATTTGCACTATAATAAATTGCTAGCTAGTTAGTAAGCAATTTCTTCTTTAAAAGCACAGGCGGATGTGCATACTAGCCACATATGTGTTACGCATTACGACTTTTTATAAAATTTTGGAACTCCTACACACGTTCTAGACATAAAAATGTACTTTAGATGTGTTATTATAAGAAAAAAAAGATTTAGAGGTGGAAGACGATGAACACAATAAGGTATTTACGAGAACTAACATTATACACGATAAGAATTTGCAATATGACAGCCATCCAATGTTTTTCAGAAAATAATTTTAAGTATGTCATAGCTGAAAATAGACCTGCTATTTAGCTACATGCATTAAATTTTTTTGAAACAAACGCTTGGATTTTCTGAATTTTGTTAACAAAATTCATGTCATGATCAACGGCTGTCCGTCCCAAAATTATTGTCACCAGACAACAAATACACAAATTAGGAAAAATGCATTTATTACTGTTTTGAATTTTTCAAAAGTAAAAAAAAAAGATAGTTTTACCCTTTGACAATTATTTAATGTTTTCATAGAGTTTTGTAAATAACAATTTTGATTAAGGGTAATATAGTAAACTTAAGCAATTACAACAACTATATATAGTAGTGGACAATAATTTTGAGACGAACAAAAACGAAAATATGGACAATAATTTTGGGACGGGGGGAGTAACATATTTTTGACCATGAAACATCTTCTCATTATCAATGTTTTGCCATATGAGAGACTCACATAGAACAATGCAAGTTATAATGCTATTTATTAACCTTGGTTGGTTGGTTAGGGAATTTATTGAAGTTAGAGCATCAACTTTGATAAATGTTTTTGTAAAGGTTTATACATTAATACATCAATAATTATTAGACCTTTTGATATTATAAACCTACATTCACTATGGAATAAACCTTTTACAACTTCATAAAATGTATTATATAACAAATGAATTAAATGCATTGGATTTTTAAAGAGGTTCAAGAATTAGGACCTCTTCATTTCACATAGACATGAAATGAGTGTCCACTATGGTTGAAATAAAACATAAACCTTTTCATGTTTATAAACCTTTTCATAAACCTACCATAGTGGATGCCCTTACTATGTATTTGTATGAATTTTGTTTTGAACCAGTTGGAAAGAGACCAGCGCGTTGTGACGGGTGCTAGTTTGTTTGGCAAATTTGTTTGCGCGGATTTTTATTTTTTGTTTACATGTTAGTATGTGATGTGGATTGTTTAAAGGACTATTTTTATTTGCTTTTTCGAAGATAATTCATAGTTGAATCATCGAACATTGATAAATGTGAGCATGTACTCAATTCGTGTTGAGATTCCTGACAAACGTTAAGGGTGACAATAAAATTGTGAACAATTTTTTTTTCATTACTTTTATATAAAAGTTTAGGGTATTTTATTATATATGTTAAAGGTGTGTTTTAAGAGTTTTTTTCTTCAATTACACAATATAGTAAAAAGCATTATATGTAACGACAAAGTAGTGCAAGTCCCAAGTGTTGGCCCAAGTATGCAGTTCATTTGTTTTTCCTATTAAGTAACTTATTGGATACACAGCCCAAAAGGAATAACTAAATTTTTTTTATAAAAAACCTTTTTATTTTTAATTATTTACGACTTTTTTATATAACAAACTTTTTTTTATCAAATATTTAATAAATATGCTTTGAATTTATCGAGTATATGTCGTTAAGTGAACCCAAAGCCTACTTGGTGAGGTGGTTTGTAGATAATTTATTCGTATTTTGAAGTTGATGGGCAATTTTACAAAAGATACACATGCATGGCTTAATGTCGTATATGTTTTATTGTAGTGTGTAGAGCAAGGAGTAAAATTGTACAAGTAAAACAAAGATGGTATGTATGTATTATATTTGTACTACTAAAAACCTTATAATTTCTTACCCTTGTAAAATCTTAATATACTGTACCAGGATACTTATATAGTAGTTTTGAATCTTATTATTATTGCCTCTAGCTTTTGAATATATATAGTTAGGAGATTGTTCACATGAGCATAGATGTAGATAGGGGTGTGAATCGGGTCGGGTCGGTCGGGTTCGGGTCAATCGGGTCGGGTCAATTCGGGTCAAAGCTCAAAAAACCATACCCGAACCCGACCTTGTTTAAAACTCGGGTTACTCGGGTTCGGGTCAATCAGGTCGAGTCAATTCGGGTTCGGGTCAACCCGAATTTGAGTAAAATGACAAAAAAAAACTTTTTTAACTTTTTTAAATAGAAAATCTATTAATTTATATTGAAAAAAAATTTAAAAAAATTTATTCGGGTCAATCGGGTTGACCCGGACACGAGTTAGCCAAAACATTTCAACCTGAGACCCGACCCTATTTAGAACTCGGGTCATTCGGGTTGACCCGAATAAGATTTTTGACCCGAGTGACCCGACCCGAATAGGCTCGGGTCGGGTTCGGGTCGGGTCGGCTTTTTTGACACCCCTACCTGTAATCATATGGAAGCATTTTTAAAAAAATAATAATAAATAAAAAAGGAGAGAGAAGAGAACTTAAGTGCACAGGTACGGACCCGACCCGCAAGGTTGTCACTCTGAGACTTAGCAAAGGCAACCTGAGCATCTAAGTCAACAACTTCTTGCTCCCTAACCTTAACTGAAGCAGCAAGATCGGCCACTTTCACACCAAGATCAGTGCTCTCTTGTTCCAAAGCGGCATTTTGCTCTTTCAGAACATTCACTTCATCTCGAAGAGATTTCTCAACCACTTCGAACTTAGAGACTTTGGTACGGAGACGGATGGCCTCCGCGGCTTTCGCTTCCTTCACAAGCAACTGTGCCTTGAGAGTCTCAATTTCCGCATCCCTAGCCTTCAGCAAAGAATTTTTCTCCTCCACAACAAAATTCAATCTCCTCATCTCTCTAATATTTTACTCCGCACGCATCCTCACTTCAGCACTAAGGGACATTTGGCAAGCAACCCCTACGTTAAACTCCGTGAAAAGTTGGTCATGATCCATCCCACGGATTGACGCAAAGAACTTAGGAGGAGCACATTCATCCACCATCTTACGGCAAGTACGACCGTCATCCAAGCGAGAGCCATTGGTTACATTCCACTGAGGTACATATACTTTTTGAAGATCCACATCAGGGCTAATGACAGTGCGGATACCACCAACAATAAAGTCACTACCAGTAAGGTCAGAAAAGCCACCTACGGTATGGTCAGCCCCACCACCAGAAGAATCACTACCAAAAATAGAAGACTCAACAAATTTTTCTTTAACAGTTGTTGCAGGATCAACTGTGGAAGTAACGGTAGTGGCCACTGTCATCAACGGAATAGAAGGCCTGGCAAAAGAATCAACTTCAGCTTCCGCAATATTAGCACCTGAATGGTGAGAAGAATCTGAAGATATGACAAACCTTGGAGGAGCAGTAATGGTTCGGAGATTAGCCCTGGCCATCGAGTCAGTTTGATCCTCACTCTCTCGCTCTGGTGTCACAGACACAAAAGAAGTAATAAATGGTAGGGTAGGTAAGGCCGCAATCCCAACCTCCAGATTCAACACAGCTCAGCAAGTAACCTCTAGAGCGCGGACATAGATTTACCAGCAACATATGGCCCAGTTGAAGTTTCGTAATCTTCCCTTAACTTCTTAGGAGGGTGTGAAGGTCCACCAGCATCAGAAACAATTGTTTTCTTTTTTCTTTGACTCTTTGGTTGCACAGGAGCTGCGTCTTCAGCAACAATCTCCGCAGTTTCACTAACGTGCGGAATACCAACACCATGCCCACCACTCGCAGAATCACCCTGCTCCGTCTGACCACCATTACCTCATTCGTCAAAAATCTTGTCCACGCTTGCCTCTAGCTCGCTTAAGGCACGAGCAGGAGCAACTGGTAAGAGCGAAACAACACGCCCCACAGTGGTATCCAACAACTTTGGTTCACCTTCCGCACGCTGCCTCTCACCAACCCTCACCTTTGTATGATCGACAGTTTGGATAAAGGAAAGCAAATCCATTTCTACACAAAAAGAGAAAAGATTAAAACGGTCAGCAAAAATGATAAAAACGCAGAACACTAGTAAGACATAATAATAAGCACCCACCCTCATCATTATCACGCATAAACTGGGGATACGTATCTTCATCTAAGGTATAGTTACGACTAATTCCTATTAAACAAAGGAAAGGTTTCGGATACTTATGAAAAGGAGCCAGATATGCAACAAGGGTAGCATAATGTTCCGTGTTATATTGGGAAGACTTAGGAAAAGGATCCTTCGACACACTTTTGCTAGTATTCCACGAAAAGGAGGCAGGACAAGCAAAAGCGTCGACCCAAAAGAAACGATCATGCCAGCTTTTCAATGAGTCTAAGGGTTTGGTATAACAAACGGCATCATTTCCCTGGCGTTTACTGAACGACATCCGGCCTTTGTTCTTGGAATTAACATAAAAACAACGGAACAGCCCAACCGTTGGCTCAAAACCGTGAACACGACAAAGGATCTTAAAATGAGACACCTTGGCCGCACCAATAACGGATAGTTGGTATATATGGATGTGATAGTGTCTGAGCACGTTAACAAGAAAAGTGGAAAGTGGTAATCAAAAATTGGCATACTCGAAGAATCTAGTATATACACCTATTTTGCCAGTAGGCATTTCATGAATTGTTTGGTTAGGGCCAGGCAATTGTGGATGAACTTCATCAGGAATATGATACGTTTCGCAAATTTTTTTTAGAGCTTTTAGAGTAAGAACCGATTTTATATCTGTAATACTGCTCATGATAAAAGTAAGCAAGGATGGGGGCCTAACCTGAAAGCCTAAAATTCTTCGAAATAGGGCACAAAGGAAACATATTTGAAAAGCTTGAAGAACTTTTTAACAATGGTGATTATAATTCGAGAAGATGAAAAAGGAAACAGTGAAAACAACAACGAGTATTTATACCCTTGGTATAGTAAGTGCAAGCTCCTTCCAGATGCTTCCACGTGGCTATGACCTCCGAGTCAATGGCCAGGATGAAAAGTAAAAGATAGTGATGACAGTTAAGCAGTTGGACTAACCAGTCAAATCAGTCAGAAGGTGAAAGGCTACGAAGAGACCACGTCACCCACGTCACCAAGTCTAAGGCGGCCATGATTGGCAACGGAACATCGCGGAAAGACAAACACGAAGGGCGCAAAAATACAAGGAGTACCGGAACCTGAGTCTAGTAATATCCACCGCACGCAATAACAATCGCACGCAATAGACACACTAGACTGGGGGGACTTGATGACGTATAACACGTGTAACAGGCCTCCGGGCCTGGATTACATAAATTATACATGGGCCCAAGCCCAACAAGACAATCGCAAAGCACAACAGGCCCAAACTAAGCCTAGTCCCGTGCTGGCACACCCCGGAAGAAATAAGACGGACGTGATAGGCCTTCCGCGGACCAAGCAACATCCGCGGAAGGGGACCCACATCCGCAAGACACGATTACTTCGGACCCTTATCCGATAAGGGTCCCACTTCGGCCCACTAACAGAAATGAGCGAAATATTAAGAAAACCTAATATTTGGCTCACCTATAAAAAGAGGTACTTTGACACCCCACAAGGTATGATTTTCTGACCACATTTCATACACACATACTCTGACATTCTTTGACAAATATGTTTACTTGCTCTTACGACGGAGTCCAATCGTGGGGTCCGTCCCCACGGTAAGACTAACGGTTTACCCTTCGTTGTGCAAGGAATCATCTCGTTACTTGATTTAGTACAAGATCTCATCCTTGGGCCTGGTTCAATAACTTCCCAGATCCATCTACTCAACCCATTGCGTATTTTGTACTAACAAGCTACAAGACAACCCAAGCCTAGACTAAAATAAGATAAAGACCAGATGCCAAAAAGATACAACTATAACTTACTAGACACACACATAAGAAAAGGAGGCATTCAGGCAAACTATGTAAAAAGCTAAAAATAAGAATCCAACATACTGACCAAGATCCTACAACATGGACAATCTCATAGAGAGCAAAGCACTTTGCTGACATAAGAAGATCCTGGATCAATATTGTAACCGACATCTTATAGGATCCTGAAGCCATAACTGCCATTCTAACTCGTTTTTATTTTTCGTCCTTCTCACAATCCACTCGTAACTTTTAATTTGAATATCTTGAACAATTTTGTTTGTACTTGAAACTTTCCCTTTAAAGACCCGCATATTTCTTTCCTTCCAAATGTAAATAAATAGATTTTATTTGATTGATAGAACGACATAACAATAATGTCTAATCCGTTCAGATGAGCTAAAAAGTGAGCTTTTTGCCATTTCAATCTTTGCATAAGCTAATAAGTCCAGCATATTAAGCTATTTCCTAAAACAAACAATCCTATACTACATTATAAGATATACTTATTCTCAAGTTTGGTTTATAAGATACACTAATTGAAAAAAAGTTGCAAACGGGTAAAAAGATGCTGTTTTTCCTCTTCAAGTTATTCGGAGAGGGAGGGCATTTTAACTTATATGTACGCGATCTCCGAGGTTAATCATATTCCTCTTTGAGTTATTCAAGCAGGGCGAGCCTTTTACTTTAGTTTATATGTGCGCGGCCTCACAAGATTAATCACATGACCTTTTCCAACCCTTACCTTACCACCTCAAATGTCACACCAAACGAAATTTGAACCATTTACCTCTTGTTTAAAAACCAAGAAAGATTTAACGGTGGTTCATGAAAAAAGTTGTAATTTAGTCAAATTAAAAGACTAGGGTACAAACAAATGCATATATAATATATTACTAGAAATCTATTACATAAGTAAAATAGTACTCCGTATAACATTAAACTATAGAATAAGTGTTGCAACTTTTATGAGACATGATTGATTGTATAACTCAATGTTTGAATATGACAATTATAAAACACTTTAAAATTTCTAAAAATACAAACATAAACAAAAATTTATTAAAATCCAATACAAAAATGCAAAGTAAACCATTTTCCTCAAATCATCCTTCTAACAAAAACTCATTAGAACACCTCAAGACTCACTTTCTTCCGATTTCGACTCACTCGACTCGCCAAGTGTAAACCGAATAAACCTTCTAACCTTAATATTCTCACCGATAGCTGCAACCGTCTGCTTCACGTAATCCTTCACAAGAACCGAGTCATCCTTGAGGAACGGTTGCTCAAGAAGCGCAAGCTCCCCAAGCCTCTTTGCTACCCTCCCTTCCACAATCTTTCCCCTTATAGCCTCCGGTTTTGACAAAATATCTTCTCTTTGCATCTCGATATCTTTTTCTTTCGTCACTATGCTTTCGGGGATGTCTTCTATTGATACGTATTCCACTTTTGGACATGCGACGACTTGCATGGCCATATCATCAACTAACTCTTTGAATTTTTCACTTCTGCCTACAAAGTCGGTTTCACAGTTGACTTCTATTAAGACTCCTATACGAGAGTCGTGAATGTAGGACCCAATTCTACCTTCGGCTGCTATACGACTTGATTTTTTGTCGGCGGTTGAAACCGTTTCTTTTCAGAGATATTCTAGTTGCTTTCTCAATATCACCTCCCTTTCTGAAAGAAGCCTTTTGCAGTCCATCATACTGCACCTTGTATCTTCACGGAGTTGCTTGCTACATGCAGCCGAAATTGCTACCTTTGGTGCCCTAAAGAAATAATTTGGATGAAATGATTTAAAACTTTGTATGCATTAAAGATATATTTGCGCGACTACCTAGCAGCTCGACCCATGTTTTGTATAATCACGTCAAGTTAATTTTCACATTCTACCCGTTTGTGGGATGAAACAGAAAAGCAGACACCTATTTACATTTTCATATAATTATTAGTGCGTCAATAAATAACTAGCTAAATTTTTTAGAAAATGGTGTATGACTTTTTAAGCATTAAAGGTGCACTTGGGCGACTTTTGACCCGTTTGATCCATGTTTAGATATTAGCTTTCTATTTTTTCATTTGACCCTTTAGAGGTTAATATAAACGGGTCAACGCATTTATAATTAAGTGATCTACTTACTCGTCAATGGTAACGGGTTCAGTTGCTGCAGGCTGCGATTCAGTTGTCGGTGCAGATGCCTTCTTTGCTGTAGTTTGAGCAGCAACTTCTGCAGCAAAATCTTGTGTTCTCTTTTCCAACCCTTCACCAAGGTTAAACCTAACAAACCGTTTGACTTTTATATTTTCTCCTATGGTTGCAATCGTTGACTTAATATAATCTTTAACCACCACTTTATCGTTCTTAATATATGCCTGCTCAAGCAACGCTAGCTCATCAAGCCTCTTCTTGATTCTCCCTTCAACAATTTTGGACCTAAATTGCTCTGGTTTTGACATAAGGTCGTCTTTTTGCATTTCAATTGCTTTTTCTTTCTCAATGGTTTCTTGTGGAACGTCTTCGGGGGATAAGACTTCAACTTGAGGGCACGCTGCTACTTGCATTGCTAAATCGTTGACTAGCTCTTTGAATATGTCTCCACGTGATACAAAATCGGTCTCACAGTTGACTTCTACAAGGACGCCTATTCTGCTATCGTGAATGTAGGATCCGATTCTGCCTT
This sequence comes from Tanacetum coccineum, assembly GCA_026074375.1. NCBI lineage: Eukaryota > Viridiplantae > Streptophyta > Magnoliopsida > Asterales > Asteraceae > Tanacetum > Tanacetum coccineum. The sequence goes on from BQNB010108430.1 coordinate 9,056, forward strand.
CGGCTGTGGCCCGGCTTGCTTTTTTGTCAGCACTTGCTAAACCTTTCTTTCTAAGATATTCCTGAGCTTTGACTAAATCGCCTTCTGTTTCTGCAAGTGCTTTCTTGCAGTCCATCATACCTGCACCCGTTTCTTCACGCAGCTGCTTCACGAGAGCCGGGGCGATCGTTGCTGTCATGTGCGTTTTGAAAGTGATTATGGGGGTGTTTATGATGATGTTTTAGTAATCACTTATAGTGTCATACTGTCATTTTAGTAAATACTAGTTATGCCCAAAAAGAGAAACATCTGCCTTTTTGTCATAGTGTGTAGCGATCTTTTATTTTACCAATTGATGTAACAAACTCATGTTTGGTTATTTATGTGACCGGTCACCCACACAACAGTTAAACTGGTTTACAATTTCTAAAAAAACGACATTAAAAAGAATAGTAAAAACACGAAAGCTAGTCACAGCAAATGGTTAGAAAAAAACAAAAGTACGGTATATCAGATGGTAAAAAAAAACCCCCCGCAGATTTACCAGTAAAAAGGGTCAGTTACATCAAACACTAGCAAAATAGAAGTTTGTTACGTCAACTGGTAAAACTAATAGTCTCTTACAGTACAATGACAAAAACGTGAAAGTGTGCAATTTTTCTCGTTAACTAACACTTTTCTTGCAGCTAATAAAAAGTTTATTATAAACCTTTAGTAGCGGCGGTTTCTGCAACTGGCGTAACAGCTTCTACTTCCACTTTTTGGTCCTCAACTGGCGTAACCGCATCTACTTCCTTTGGTTCTGTTTCCTCAACTTTGTTCTCTACAGCTTCCTCAACTTGAGTTTCTGAACGTAGAGGTCCATAGTTTTAGATACAAATATAATATAAAAAGGAACCACTTATATATTTGCTATTCGTGCTTTTAAATGTACTGTTATTGTCACATAAAGTAACTAGAAATTACGTGAATCATGAGTACAAGAATGCAAACCTTCAACTACGATTTCCTCAACTACTTGTTCGACTGAGTTCGTGACACTACTTGGCTCCTCAGGTACATCTACTTGCTCTTCACTGGTAATGCTACCATTTTCATCAGAAACAGGCTCAACTTTTACGTCCTCCTCTGATTCAAAGAGAGTAAGTTCAGTCTCATTCTAATCGTCAGATGCTTTGCAATTTAAGGTTTATGATATTAAAAACCAGAAAAGAATCCAAACCTTCAGTCACAGGGCTCGTCTCCTCGGGTACCTCTACTTGCTCTTCACTTGTCGCCTCGGGTACCTCTACTTGCTCTTCACTTGTCGCCTCGGGTACCTCTACTTGCTCTTCACTTGTCGCCTCGGGTACCTCTACTTGCTCTTCACTTGTCACCTCGGGTACCTCTACTTGCTCTTCACTAGCAACTATAATATAAATGTATCGTTGATATCAAAAGATATTAAAGTAAATGTATACTAAGAAAGGATCTAGAAAAATAAGAGCTTTCAAAATAAGCCACCAAAATCATTTGACCCATAATATTGAACACGCCATTTATCTGTAGAAACGTTTTTTTTTTAGACAGAAAGTGTTATGGGGTCAACCTGAACCGACCCTTTTAACTTGTTCGCGACCCACCCATTTTACCACCTTTAGTAGCTGAAGAGCAAGAGTTCAAACCTTCAACTACATTTTCCTCGACTACAGGGGCATCTACTTGTTCACTTGAGCCCGTGATACTACTTGTCTCCTCGGGTTTGACTTCTTCATCAGTAACAGGTTCAACTTTTTCAACCTCTTCTGGCTCGGGAGAAGCAACTTCAGTCTCTTCAACTGATGCTTGTGTCTCCGCTTCAGCAGAAATTTCCACTTCAGCTTCAACCTTTTCATCTACGGTTGGCTCTTCAACTTTTTCCCTTTCGTCCAAAAATGAAGCAATATCTTTATTTTGCCTAAACGCTACAAGAAACGGGTTTGTGGCTGTAAAAACTTTCCCTTGAAGCTTCGAGTCAAATGCTTTAGCATCTTCGTCTTTCTTCATGGTCAATGTTACTTGACCTCTTGCAATTTTCAAAACTCGAACTTTGACTTCTTGACCAACCTCAAGCGATGAACCATCACCCATTAAACTTCCAAACCCTTCATCAGCTTCTTCTGACTGAGGCAAAAACCCTTCTTCACCTTCTGGAAGATTTATAAAAGCACCCGATCGTGTAAGATTCTTCACTGTACCATCAAGATCTTGACCCTTTACAAACTTTGTAGTTTTCCTACCCTCGTTTCGTCTCGGGCCTGAGCCTTGACCCGTTTTTCTCGGAGGTCGGGACGAATGGCCACCACTTGCAGACTCGTTTTCACGCATGGTCAAAACGCGATTTCGGACGTTCAATGTTGCCTCACTAACTTCACCTTCACTTCCTTGTTCCTAATCCGAAACGACCTTTGCAACAACATCTTTAACATACACCATCACTTAACCGTGACACTTGAACAAGACCGACGGTAAAGGCACCAAAACGGTCGATAAAAGCCACCAAACGGTTGATTGATCTTACATACCCATAAAACTTGCACCCGGATCCAATTCTTCATCTTTCCCACCCCCAAGGGTGGGATGGGGGAAGTGGTGGGTTCCACTCCCAAGTCCACAGTGCATGGTCCACTCTTTCTAACAAGCCATGATCTTTGTTTAGTTTTATCAACAGTTGATGTTGGCTCCGATATTTGAGGTGAATCCTGGCTACATTGACATCGACATCAACCCCGGCTGATTGTACTACAAATCTTGGCTTATTAAGCACTCTAATATGTGGAAATAATCTAAGGGGTGTTGATAGTGGTAACACACAATCTTGAGCGTGGAGGGTTCGTTTAGTGGATCTTTTTACATTTAAGCATCTTATTGACCCATTTATCTTTTTTGTATCAAAGGTGGGCCCGGGGATAAGGGAGATACTGCTTGTTGATGAGGGGATAACAGGCGTCATCTTGTGACTCCAAAGATGAATCAGGTTCAGTTATGTCAGTAACTATGCTAATTTATCATTAGCTTCTTCACCTGCAGAGCAAATAGAAGATATAGGTTATCATACATTATTTATCTCAAAATATACTTGTATAAACATTATCTTGAATAGCATGTTGATGTTCTAAAGGGTGTTTGGCACTGCGTTTTGTATTTGATTGTCTACTTATTGCATTTTTAAGTCATGGGTTATCAGTTTCGAGTATTTAGGTATGCTAAAACTGGATCGCTTATTTGACTGTTTATATCAGTAGTTAAGAGTAGCTATAACGAAAACCATTCTGAATATGTGATTACATGTAAATAGTCAAATAATCAGAATTTGCTAACTAAAACAGTAACTCATAGGATTATCAGAACTTTAAAGACTATAACCGTCATATCAGATAATATATTACCTTATAATACAATGCCAAACACTCCGATAGTCTTAGACTAGAAGATAGCAGATTTCACAAACAGAAAACATAAACCTACTTCGCGTCTTGGTAATCGAAAACAAGCTCTTGTAATGAGAGAAATTATAACTTAGTCACATGGTAACGTCATTTCAAAACCATTCAAATTTTACTTTTGGCATTGCAACTACTATAAAAACGCGTCTACAATCATTAGAACGTTAAGACTCCCAATAATGTCAAATAGCACAATAACTTTATCCACATTTTCATTATATAACAGTGGAGTATTACGCTACAGATTATATCCAGCTTAATGCCTGAATTCATTAACCATTATATAACAGCCACTTTTACAGTTTCATACGCAGACTTTCAAATTTTCACATATTTGAATAAAAGTCAACATAATCCACAAAAATTATAACTAATCCTATTGCAGATAAGGTTCCACTTTTTCGACATCATAACATCAAAAAAACTATAAAGAATCAAAACAAGTTTATAATTCAGTAAATTAAGACTGACCCAGTTATCAAAATGAAATCTTTACAGATGCCCAATTGAAATTATCATCAGTTAACCACAAAAAGTTCAAATTTTCAGCAAATTGAGAGTGGCCCACTTCTCAAAATGTAATCTTTAGAGATACCTAATTCAAATTATCACATATAAACTACAAAGAATCAAACCAAGTTCATAATTCAGCAAAATAAGACTGACCCACTTCTCAAAATCAATTCTTTACAGTTACCCAATTGAAATCATCATGAATTAACTACAAAGAATCATAATTTGAGCAAATTAAGACTGACCCAGTTGAAAAAAACAGGTCTTTATACATTAAATGAACAAATTAGAGATACCCAAAAGGAAATTAAGCTAGAGTTAAGGAAAAAGGTAGGACCTTTAATGGAGGTAGGAGGTCTGCAAATGACGATGATGATATGTTTTAATGAGAGTGAGTGAGGAGATGATGAAAAAGAGGGAAATGAAAGGTGGGTCTTTAAACCCTTATCTTCATCTAAAAAAAAGTATGTTTTTCTATTTTGTGACTTCTATTTTATTTTTTAATTTTACTTTTTTAACTATGGATTTTGATTGAGTAACGTCGGCATATTGCCCACGCGTTGTGGCGGGAGCTAACCTAATGTCGAAAGATATTTAGCTTCGATAATAGTGTGTTTTCGGTATTTTGGTATGTTTTAACAATTTTATCGTTATTGTAACAAAGAATAATGGGTCGAGTACTTTTTGTCCATATATATTATAGATTTACTATTTCGGCCGACCACATGGGCTAAAAGAAGCCCGACTAAGGATACAAACACTTTTGACATTTTTTATAAAATCGTGTGTATTTCAGAAGCATTGCAATATTGGGCTCGTTTTGTTCGCAATTCGAAGATCTTTCCGCGGGTTTTTTTGATCTGAATGAATTGGTAGATATGTGTTATATATTTGATAAATAATGTTTATTTTATAAAAAAAATTGTAAATAGTTAAAAGTTGAAGGTCCATTTTGTAAAAAAAAAAAAGGGAAAAAATAAATGCAAAGAAACATAACGCAGGGAACGATAAACGCAGGGCAGAGGTAAACCCATATCATAGCATGCTCAAGGCAAAATGATACTCACGTATACGCCATAGCAAAAGCACGTATAAGGCACACATAAAAGCACGTAAGGATCACATACTGGTTATAGACCAGACCTAGATATTCTACCTGGTTCTCTATAACCTTGGCTCTGGATACCAATCTGTCACACCCCCAAACGGGGCCTGGACGGAATACGTGTCCGGGGGCGTGACGTCATAATATACATCACACAAAGTACAAAGAACGACCACTAATGGACGTTTTGAAAATCATAACTCGTTGTATTTATTAAAAATGGATAAGTCTTACAAGATTTGAAATGAAATTTAAAACGTTGCGGAAGCATAATTAAGTTTTCAAAAGACAACGAGTATGAATGATAATAAAGTCTTGAAAGATGATATCATATTGCACGTAGACTCCACATAGCACATCAGAGAAGTCCAAAGCTAAGTACCTGAAAAACATGCTTAAAACGTCAACATAAAGTTGGTGAATTCATAGGTTTATTTCAAATGTAATTAGTGTGGACCACAAGTTTATCAACATGTATGCGACAGTTATAACAGATACAACTTCACATAAAAAGGTATTTACGTTGAGCTAAGCTCATGACACCGAAGCTAATACTAAAAGATAGCAAGTATAGTGCTATATAAGGCTTGCCCTTCAGGTATCTGACCAAAGACCACCTAACTAGTTTCGACATGACATATATCCGTTAGTTCTTGGCAAACTCGAACTAGTAAGTGATTCTTACCCGGATATGGATAATTAGTCCCAATAGATCTATTTATTCACTCGCGCTCACTTAACCAAAGGACGGCTACAGTAATTAACGGTTCATGATGATTCGGGCAATAGTGGTCTAACGCTACTTAGGCAACACGTAAACAGGGAAATCTCACGTATAGTACTTGTGTCCAGTTTAAAAATCAAGCAATGTTTCTCACCCCAAGTTATAAAACATTTGTTCAAAACGAGTAAAAGTGGGGCTATGAATTCACCTCGAGTCGGTGAAATGAAAGAGTAAACGTCTAGGAATATGATCACACGGAAATGAATGACGGTACACGAACGCAACCTAAGAGAATATTGGTTTCGACTTAGAATCGGAATGATAGGAAGATACGGATATTCTATAAACATTTATGTAAAAATACTTTTGTAAATGTTCTTATAATAAAAATGTTAGTGATCAGTTTTGTGGTTGAAGGTATATATATATATATATATAATGCCATTTAATAACGTTCAAGTAAAATATATTTATACATATATATTGTTCGGCATTTTACCTAATAATCCCAAATAATGATTTAAAACCTTTCGATTATGATGTTTTTATATCTTAAATTTACACACTTCCCGGTAGGTCACCCATGCTAGTGCTTCTCTCACACGAGCACGCTTAACTGTCGGTATTTAAATTAAATATGTATGTAGAAAACATAAATATGTATTTTAATGTATTTATATAAGTTAAATATATATTATTTATCGTTTATAAATAATATGTTTATCGGAAAAGTTTTATAAAAATATATTTTTCACAATTTAATCTAAGTATATAATTCTTACAAAATTTCGGCATGACCCGTTCGTGTTTACATGTTTTCCAAAGTCATAGACTTTAATAAAAACTCACTTTCAATTTACATTTCACAAGTTCGATCAATAAAAACTCTTTATAACTAGTCCGATAAGCAAAAAGTATTAAATAAGTCCTTGGTTCATCAATAAGCTATCATAAGCTCTTAATAAGCCAAAACAACATAAGCCGAACCTTGAGCTTATGAGTTAAGCTCGCGGTTCGTGGGCTTTTTGATGTGGGACGTGGCTTAAAAGCCCCCTTAAGCATTCTTTGGCTTATTTGTTAAGCCAAATAAGCTTAACGTCTTGTCCTTTAAAAAATAAGCAAGAAATAATCCGAATAAAATATAAGTCGAATCAAATAAGCTCGAACAAAACATTCCCTTCGTTTTCCTTATTGAGCCGAACCAATAATAAGCACAATAAGCCCGAATAAGATAAAATAAGCTTTCCAAAAGCTTATTAACATAAGCCGAACATAATAAGCTATAAGCTAGCATTTTTATTATACAAAAATAACCACGATCACAAAACTATACTTTCCTTATATTTCTTGTTATTATTTTCGAACCATAGGCATAACCTTTTAAGGTTTATGTAGTTTTAAAATCTTTGTTTTTACAAAATAAGTTGTACAACTAGTATGTATGCATCAAGATGATTATGAAAGAACAAGTTATTAAAAGTTTTGAAGACTTACAAAGTTTGAAGGTTTTAGGAAGATGAACAAGACTAATACAACCCAAATATTGTTTAACTAATACCCGAATGATATAAATGATCAAACCTTCAACAAATCTTCAAGAGTTTTTTATTAAAGATGAAAAGTTAATGGATTTATGTGTGTATGTGTGTGTTTTTCGTAGACTAGGGGAACAAGAGAGAAAAGAAAACTCAAATGCTAAGTGTGTGTGTTTTATGAATGAGAAAATAGAAGTAATGTGTATATGTAATGCCAAGTTTAGTTCACACCTTAAAAGTGTGTAGTGTGTGTGTGTGTGCGTGGGATAGGACAAGGAAGGGAGAAGGGACCAATTTGATCCACCAATCAAATGAAACTAGGACAAAAACATGTGTAGTAAACTTGTCTTATTGTATTTGAATTTCAACTTGGTCTCCAAGGTTCATTAGGGTGTTTGGACGCATGCATGCATAAGGAGGGGGGCCCAAATTAGTTTTCAATATTATAAGGTGCTAGTGCTCCTTATTTGATTTAATTTTCAAGCCTTCCATGCATATGCTCATTTTTAAACGAATCACGGTTTACGCAAGTAACGAAACGAATAACGGTATCTCCGAAAATTATGAAATTTTAAATATTGCCCTAAAATATAAAAACGTGGCTATTGCCAAAATACTACAACGTTTGGCGTCCCGGTTCGCTCCCGGTAATGATTCTTAGAAAATAACGGAACAACTTCCCGGTTAAACGAAAAAGTTATACGAAACTTTTTAAAATTTAAATTATTGACCGGAAACGGCTAAATTATTAACAGAAATTCACGGGGTGTCACATTTTAAGTGTTTAATGTAATAGAGGCGATAAATTGGTTAATTTCTACACAAGGGATAGATGTCAACCTACCCTAGTACTCTGTTAACCCCATGTTCAACTAGTCCGCCTAATAACAGAACTAACAGGATCTAAACCACCCTCAACACTACAAAAACTTAAGGATCAATGATAGACTATAAGGATATCTAATAAAGCAATAATTAAACAGGAAATATTCAACATAACAACAATAAACATAACTATGTCAACACTAGAAGTGCTTAGCCGCTCATGGTATCAATACAACAAGAGTAAATGAAAGGAATCATGGATTGAATCCTCATTAGTCTTACAGTATGCGTTTATGAATGATTAAATACAAATTTAAGTGAACTGACTTCTCCTTTGGACTTCAGGTGGAATTTTTCGACCTATGAAAGCTTGGTTCGCCCCTTGATATTGTGGTGGAAGGGTTGATGTCGAATGTGATGAATGAGGGCTCTATTTATAAGTTTTGAGTCTGTTACGGCGTAAATGTTAAGTATGTGTTACGTCGTAACCATGCTGATGTGGACTTCCATTATGCAGGCTTAAAATATGTTACAGCGTAACCGTAACGCCATGGTTACGCTGTAATGGTGACTAGGATATGTCATCCTTCTTCAAAGTGGTATGTTACGGCGTAATGTTAACGGCATGGTTACGTCGTAACCATGGTGCTGGCTCATTTCTTCTTTAATCTTGGTTACAACGTAACTCCTGCGGGGTGGTTACATCGTGAATAGCCTTGAGCATCTTCATTTGCTTGTGTTCCACGTCCAAATCCCGCGTCTCTTGCTCCATTGCTTGTATTCTTCCTGTAAATGAAATATAAAGTGATTAAGTAGTATTTCCAAGCGTTTATAGTATATTTACAAGCATTTTGATAGGGATTTTGATACTAAAAAGTAATAACTATTTGATGTTATCAAATATCTCCCCACTTGACTTCTACTTGCCTTCAAGTAGAAATGTTAGAATAATATATAAAAAGATTTCCCTAATTTAACTCAGAGAAATAAATTCATAATTTACTTATGCTAGAAACCATCAAAGCCGAACACCTCATGAAAAGGGGATCAAAATCACTCAAGTCTCATACTAGTCTAAGTGTTTCATTTTCGGGGTGATCACTTGATGACATCAAATAACATCTATTTTATAGCATCATTTATCCCATGTAATTAACCCATTTTGTATAATTATTGCAAAGAATTTTACTTAATCGTTTATATTTGAGAATTGCCGTAATTACGGAGTACTTGGTGAATATTAGCAAAAGGCGCGCATTCTGGAGCTTAAACAAAGATATTTTGAAGATTAATGATTCTGACTACCAATACGCCGTATCCATCAAGAAAGATATGGTGTATCTGTGCCTGCACTCACCAAAGACCACAAAGAAAACAAGCTCAATACGTCGTATCCAGTCAAGACCAATACGCCGTATTGGAAATATAGTATGTTAAGATTCTGGAAGATATCAAACGTGATCCCTACTCCAAGAAACCCCCAATACGCCGTATCCAATCCCTTGGATACGCCGTATCGAACCGACTTCCAGATAGTATAAATAGAAAACTCAAAAACGAGTTTTTAGTGTGCTAAATCATATTCTCG
>BQNB010108431.1:0-22954 GCA_026074375.1 Tanacetum coccineum
GATATGTTGTAAACTCTTGTGGTCGGTAAATACGGTGCACCTTGTTCCGTATAAGTAGTGTCTCCACATCTTAAGAGCGAACACCACCGCTCCAAGTTCCAGATCATGAGTTGTGTAGTTTTTCTCGTGGATCTTCAGTTGTCGAGAAGCATAGGCTATAACTTTCTCGTTTTGCATAAGCACGGCACCCAAACCCTTATGCGAAGCATCGCAATAAACAATGAAGTTTTCTGATCCTTTAGGCAAGGCCAAAATGGGTGCGCTACACAGCTTCTGCTTAATCAATTGAAATGCGGCTTCCTCCTTCTCTCCCCAGTCAAACTTCACATTTTTCTGAGTCAGCTTAGTCATTGGCTTTGCGATCTTGGAAAAGCCTTCAATGAATCTTCTGTAATAACCAGCGAGTCCTAAAAATTGGCGGATCTTTGTTGCACTCTTAGGAGATGCCCAATCTTTAATCGACTCAATCTTTGCAGGATATACATGTATGCCTTTGCTATCAATCACATGCTCGAGAAACTATACTTTTGGAATCTAAAATTCACACTTGGAGAATTTTGCGTACAACTTCTCTTCCTTAAGTAGTTCCAAGATTAGTTTGAGATGTCCTTCATGCTCTTCCTTGTTCTTTGAATAAATTAATATGTCGTCGATAAAGACAATCACAAACTTATCCAAGTATGGTTTGCACACTCTGTTCATGAGGTCCATGAATACAGCAGGTGCGTTTGTTAACCCAAAAGGCATCACTTGGAATTCATAATGGCCATAACGCGTCCTAAACGCGGTCTTCGGGATATCTTCTTCGCGAACCCTCAACTGATGGTAACCTGATCGTAGATCGATCTTAGAGTAGACACTTGACCCTTGCAGTTGATCAAACAAGTCATCAATACTGGGAAGTGGATAACGGTTCTTTACCGTTAGCTTGTTTAGTTCACGATAATCAATGCACATACGGAACGATCCGTCTTTCTTCTTGACAAACAAGACCGGGGCTCCCCAAGGTGAAGAGCTGGGTCTTATAAATCCCTTGTCAGATAGTTCTTGAAGTTGTTCCGCCAGTTCTTTCATTTCTGATGGTGCCAATCGATAAGGCGCCCGTGCTACAGGTGCAGCACCTGGTACCAAATCAATTTGGAATTCTACCTGTCGAGTTGGTGGAATACCCGGCAAGTCTTCAGGAAAAACTTTAGGGAAGTCTCTGACAATTAGCACGTCCTCAAGTCGCTTCTCCTCTGACTTGTCTTCAGCTTCCTTTGTAGTGATGTGTGGCAAAAAGACGTCACACCCCTTTGACGGATACTCTTGTGCTTTAGTGCACGAAATGATATTCAGTCAGGATTCTTTCTTTTGGTTGTTTCTGTTTCCTTGAAAGATTAACATTTCTCTTCCGAAAGGAACTCGCACAATCTTCTCATCATAGATGATCACTCCATGATGCTTTGTTAACTAATCCATTCCAATAATGGTGTTAAAACTACCGAGTGGGACCGGCATCAAGTCGATGTTGAAAGGGTGGTTCATGAAGTTTAGAGTGCAACCTCGAATTATGGTGTTAACTCCTATGATTTTCCCATTAGCTAATTATACGTCGTAATGATTTTCTAATGTAGTGGGGGTAATGTCAATCATGGCACTAAAGGTATTAGATACAAAGCTCATATCCGCAGCAGTATCAAACAACATCGTAGCATAACGGTTGTTGAGAAGAAACGTACCCGTGATGACGTTAGAATCTGGGCTAGCATCTCTTCCTCCCAAAGCATAAGCTCTTCCTTGAGCTGGGCCATTCCCGTTGTTATTCCCATGGTTCTTCAGTTTTGGGCAATTTTTCTTGATGTGGCCGATGTTACCACATTCATAGCATGCTCTAGCCTTTTGATTCTTGTTGTTATTGTTGCTATTGTTGTTATTGGTATTGACCCAACAATCAGTGGTAATTGCACTTGGTGCACAAAGGTAGGTCTCCAGTATAGACCTTCTTTTCACCAGGGCCAGCAGTGTACGCCCTAGCTACATTTTGTCTCTTGTGGGATTGCTGTTGGTGGTTGTTTCTTGATGAATCATCAGCCTTCCTCTTGTTTTCATTCTGCCTTTTCGCATAAGTGCGGTGTTTCTGATCCATCAAGTCGTTGGCCAACTCGATAGCAAAGCTAAGAGTCTTGGGCCTTGCAGACATGACATTTCCATAAATGTTATCGGGAAGTCCACCGATATACTTGCCAATCTTTGCAGTTTCATCAGCAAGAAATTTGGTGCACATCAAGGCTAGTTCTTGGAAACGCTGAGTGTAAGCTACAACATCGTTTCCCTTGACCTTAAGATTCCATAGTTCAATTTCGAGTTTCTTGATCTTACCATTTAGACAATACTTGTCCGATAATTTCTTCTTGAAAATCTCCCAAGTTATAGCATAGGCAGCATCATGACCTAAGGTTCTCACATGACCATTCCACCAAGTTAGTGCAGCACCTAGCAGAGTACAGGTAGCAAACTTCACTTGATTTTCAATGGCACAACCACTAATGTGGAATACTGATTCCATCTTTTCGAGCCATTAATTTAAGCCAACAACGCCTTCCGTTCCCTTGAAGTTCAAGGGTTGGTATTTCATGAAGTCAGGATAGGTACAGACACATGCAGGTTGCACAGGCCTTCTGATTCCTCCTCCTGAATTTTGGCTATCATCATCCTGAGTTGAGTTTCTTTGAATTGCCCGATCGATCATAGCTTGAATGGATTCTGGAGTCATGGCGTCGTTTGTTCCTTGTCTTGTTATAGGCATGATTCTAATAGTCACATGAACACAATGTATGTGAGATATAATCACAATGTCGATACAAATGGATATAATAACTACACCACAACACAATGGAAAAATAAATAACCTAAAATCAACCATAACATCATATGTTAATATTTCATAATATAATGTTGAGTCGTACATGATTCGTTTGGATACAAAATGACCACAATAGATCTTAGTACAGAAAATGAACTATCCAAGATAGCTAGAAATGAAAAGTACACTAACAGCTACTATCGGTGTCCTCCACCGTATCAATCCGAGCTCTAGCCTCTAGCACATGGGTACGCATGATCTGTCTGACTGCATCATCCTCAGCTCTCTGGCGCTGCCACTCCATACGAGTCATGTGAGTCTCCAGTGTCTCAAGTCGCGCCAACAATGCCCTGTTCTGCGCCTCGGACCTAAGGTAAGCCTGGCGTACCTCCTGTAACTCTGTCTCATAAGCAGTCCTCTGACCTCTCACTACATCAACCTCAAGTCTAATGTCTCTGCGGTCAGTCCGTGCATCAAGAAGCTGTGTATAGAAGTCTTCACTCTCCCGCTTGCGAGCCTGTACCTGGTAGCTGACCCTCAAGTTAACTTCCTCAATGGAAGTCATCATCCTATGCTCAGAAGCCTGTAAAGCTCTAGCATAACCAACATCCTCTGCTCTGTTAGCAGCTCTAGTAATAGTCCGGGCATCATGACCAGGACTACTAACCAAACCCTGTCCTGTCCCAACAACATCAACAAAATCATACTGACCTCTAGATGCTCTAGCAGCAGCAGCAGCAGAACTCTCTGCTATATCACAACCAGGTGGGGGAGCAGTATGTATAAATCTCCTCTGAGGTGGCATATCCTCCTCAGGGATGTCATCTCTCATACGAGTCATGGCTTCCCTATGACCCAATGGTGCCTGATCATAGGTAAGGTTGATGGGAGGTGGTGATGGAAATGAAGGTGATCCAGCATCAAAAGCATCAATAAGTGTCTGGGTAGAAGCGGTCATGGGTGGCTGAGGTCTAACAGTTATCCTTTCCCCATTGCGTCCAGGTGATGGTGGTGTAGCAACAGTCTCATCCTCCTCAAATGGTTCAGTCTCATCAGAATCCTCAAAAGGCTCATCTTCCTTAGCTTCCTCATCCTCAGACTCATGCTCCTCACTAGGATCCTCCTCGGGATCCTTGTCATCATCCTCGCCATCCTCAGGCTCATCTGGATAATCAATAGAATCTACATCAGTATCATCCTCCATCGAATCCGAGTCAGCCAGGAATCCACGTGAATCAGCATCCTCAACATTAGGCTAATCCTCGATCGGCATGTCCTCCTCTAATGAGTCGTGGTGCTCTGGGTGCTCTAGAACATACAGTGGTACATGCTCGTCTAATTCCATAGGGTCCGGTACATAAGCAGGTGACAGTGGGTGTGCTTGTCTGTGTTGAGCGATCTCCTCGTATGGGTCCACATTCGGGATCTCGCCAGCATTCACGAGTGGAATACCCCATGATGATGGCTCGCTTAAACCATAAGAACGGAGTATAGGTACAGGATGAGGCCGTCGGTCGGAAGACATGGCAAATCTGTAATCATAATATCAACTTGTATAAGTATATTATATAATACCATTGGTAATATACGTAATGTATTATAAACACATATATAACTTATGTAAGCACTTAGTAGAATCAACTAATGCTAAAATGATGTATGGCATGTAAGCATGTATGCTAAATGCAACTAGGTAATGTATGTCCCTTTGAAAAACTTTTGAATGACACAATGTTGAAAACGGTTATAGTCCAAGTAAAAACATTTGACTTGGTTCTTTATAGCCTTGGCTTTGATACCAATCTGTAACACCTCCAAAATGGGTCACAGCGGAATGTGATGTTTCGAGAGCATTAATTCATAGATCAATAGCACAAGGTATGAGAACGACCATTACAAGGATCGTTTAAAATTTGATACATTAGATTTCATAAATGGTTCATTACAAAAAGCTCATGGGCTTAACTTGTTTATCTTGGAAAAGTAAAGATTTCACAACATAACAATGTTCCAAAATGTAATCATAGCAAATCTAATGAAAATTGACTTCAAAAATGATGAGCACCACTTTTGATCCGTGACTTGTACCTTATTGACCTAAGAAAACATGTTTAAACTGTCAACAATAATGTTGGTGAATTTATAGGTTCATGAATTTAATGAAGCGGATAGCAAGATTTTTCCTGTAATAGAGTAACAAATACAATATCACAAAATGTATTACGAAATGCATTAAGCTCATGACACCAAAACTAAACAATGTATGTATTTAAAATACACATAAATGACTTTTCCCAATGTAGATGTTCAACCCGTAACATCCATGAATCCAAATGGTATACGTTCGTCGTTTCTGGTCAACCGGTAAACTAGCAAGCGCTACTTGCCCGAACGGGGATGTTAATCCCAACTAGATCTATTCACAACATTTGTGCTCACATGATGCAATTAACAATTACTTCTATGCAATTAACAGTTCATGATGATGGGCATAGTGGGTTATAGCTACTTAGGCAAACTCGTAATGTTTGAATTTAAAATGTACTTGCATCCGTGTTGTAAAACAAACATGATCTCATCCCCGAGATTTGATAAATGATTGAAAAGTAGAGAAAGTGGGGACTATAAACTCACTTTAAGTAATGATAACGTAGAAGCAAGGTAGTGGCGGGAAAAGCAATGCAAAAGACTTTATCCGCAACCTATGAATAGATAATACATATACACTTAACACAAAAAAATAACAATATAAATACTTGCAATCTCGTCCTTAGTGTGTGTAACATTCCGTATTTAAGGTCACTATTTATTCCAAACTTATTTCTATTTTTATTTTTAAGCAAAGTCATTAATTTTACGTTTACCCGATTTGGTAAGAATTTCCCGTTCTTAGCTTTAAGTGAGCCGTATTTGGGAATATATTCCGTCTTCGCGCCTTAAGTGGTTTAATATTCTCATAATACTGCTCGATGATTATAATTTACATCATTGTCATTTTCTGTTGTGTTTCGCGTTTACGTAAATTTCTTGCTTAAAACTCGCGTTTTACTTTAAACTTTACCTTTTACTTAACTAATACTTACTATACTTTAAATTAAATACACAATAAAAAAATAAAAAAATATATATATAAAATCACCCTATTATAGGCCTATGGCCGGTTTACCCATTCCCACACACAACCTCTTTTACATTTTCTATAAACCTCATTATCATTTCACTTCTCCATACATGCAATCCCTTCATTTCCACCTAGTTTCAAAAAAAATATCCTTCCTCCCTTGTCTTTGTAGCTGCCGTACACCATTCTACCACCACCACCACTCTCACAAAATTTCTCTACTCCTTTTTGGTGAAGTTTCTTGAAGATTTGAGGATGTTGTGGATGTTTTATTGAAGGGTTTTCATTAGGGTTTTCTTAAGGGAAATATTAATGATATTAAGAAGGGCCAGAGACATTCTAATCTTTGGTTTTTGGGTCTTCTTTGGTTCGAAATCAGCCCAAGAGTAAGAAGAGTGTTTTTGTTTTTGATTATCTAGCCTAAATCAACTCCTAGTAAGATCTTCTCCTTATTTTTGATTTTTCTTTTTGTTTTGATCCATGAAAATAGATGTTTGATTCTGGAAATACATGTTCATATGATGTATGTGTTGTGTTTAAGAGCTTGGTATGCATTGCATGTGATTGGTTAGAGTTAGGATTGATGTTTAGATAGGTTTTAGAGTAAATATTTAGGACTGTTTTGAAATAGTAGCAAAAACGTGTAATAGCAGAAATATTTTGGCTTGGAGTCTATGATTAAATTACATTTCTGGATGGATAAATGTCTTGGCATCATAGGATAGTTGAATGCCCAACCAACTCCTTGGGATGAGGGAGATATGTTCAAAATAAGAAAATAGGTCAAATCTAGACCTATGATTAGAAAATGAGTTAAACTCCAAGTTTTTGTAATAAAAGGTTAGGTTTTAAAGATTGGGTCAGTGGTAGATATCTTAAAGAAGCTATATCTTTTGGCCTCACCTTTATTGCTATCATGGTTTAGGAATTATGGCTATTTCCGTAATGGGTAAAAATTTTGGAAACTTTCTGTTTTGGGTAACCAGGGGTAAAACAGTCTTTTCATATAGTTCTGAAAGTTTGTAGATTATGAGTCTTACATTTTTGGAACGTAGAGAAAAAGATCTTTCCAGGAGTGAAAGCCTCACATTTAGAACCTTTGTGAGCTAGGAGATATGAGTCCATGAAGTCAAGTTAAAATCAGAAACTGAGTTTTTACGACTAGTCTCAAAATTTAAAAACGTATTGTACACTTTGAAAAAATAAGAATTAAAAGCCGAAACTTAGTAGATGTTTATTTACCTATAAGACCAGATCACAAGTCATTTTGGGATTAAAAAGGATTTGGGGAAGTTCTAGTGGAATGCCATGCCTATCTCGGAAACACATCTCATGATCACTTGTTTAATTTTTACGTATAGTTTCTTTCTACGTACTAAGTCGCGTCACGTCTTTTAGGAGGTGCTTAGGAGTACTTCCCGCTCGTTCGAGACTCGTCATACTTCTGATCTAATTATTCTCTCGGTGAGTTCATAGCCTCGCATTTCTACTCACAAATGTTTTTATAAACCCCGCGAGGGAGATACATGCTAGTTTTATAAATTGAACACAAGTGATTTTCGGTATGCTGGTCCCGATTGTGAACTAATTGCATAAGTACCTATTGCAAAAAGGCCCCCTAATTTCATGCACTATTAATTACCTATGATGGGTGAGCGCTAGTACATTAAGTAGATCTATTGGGCCGTGACTACCCTGTCTGGGGTTGTGACATCCATGGCGCGATCACCCTAAAGGACATTTTTATATTGAGAAATAAATGTCTTAGGTATATTGCAATATTACCTAGTTGTGGGCAATTTGATTACAAATTTATAATATGGTTTGTTAAAACTTTTCAGAGGCAAAGCTTAATGCATTATGATTATAACTTTGTTTGATCCACAATTTTTTCGATGATTAAAAATACTTGTGTTCACACCTTTATTTCATATAAACTCTATGAATTCACTCACACGTTTACGTGAATTTTTAGCAAGTTTATTATCTCAGGTAAACAGGGTTGATGGCTTTGGAGTAGGCTAAAGGAGTTTACGTGAAATGTTTATTAACAAAACTTATTTTGGAGGTCCATCATAGAAAACACTTTGTGTTAGGATTTTAAAACTTAGTTATGATTTTGTATGGTGACGATCTTGTAGGACAAATTTTCGACTTGATCTACATGAATGGGACAAAGTAATGTTTTAAAACGTCTCTTTTGAGTTGTTTTTTATATACTTATGTTGTTTTTGCTAACTTAACAACCCAAAACTTTGTTCTCTGCTGCTAAATAAATTGTGATTTAGTTAAAGATGGTATCCAGAGCTTAAGGTTATAGAGAACTAGGTCGTTTTTCAAAAACCTAAACTATAACTTTTTTCTTCGCGCGCTAAGACTCCTCGTGGCCCTCATCTAAGTCAAGCTTATGATTCCTATTTAAGTACTTACGCACGTTTGGGGTGCATTGCGATTAAAATATTTATATGATAAATATTATGATATATTAAGATATATATCGATTATCATGCTTATTCGAAAAGCATTGAAAAATTATTTTCTTTAAATTACATAAAAATGTAATTCATAACATAACAAATATTATATTCATATTTGGTATTATTATTATCGATATCAACGTTCGATCATATAGCATTCACGTCATGCATTTGCATATTGCTTAAGTTATGATACTCATATAAAATTATTTATATGTGTCCCAACCCTTATTTAATTAATTTGCGTTATTACAGATTATCATGGCAAACCTACCTCCTCCTAATCATGTTTCGGATCTTCCCGAAGATGATTCTGAAGAGCAACCTGAACTCGCGCCTGAGCCCGACCATTTAAATGGATTTGCACTTCACCAAAATCCTCAACCAGAGGGTAACACGAATCGATGGATACTCGAAGTTGATGAAGAAGAAGAAGAGGAAGAAGATCCAGAGATGGAAGAAGAGATGGAGGAAGAAAATGATGATGATGATGATGCTGAGGTCATCAACCCTTATGAGGAGGCTGATCCCCTCAACCTACCACCACAAGATTCAGACATCGAGTCCGAGGATATGGCAGTTGCTCCTACTCCTGATGATCATGAGCAGGAGGCTGAGCTATACTGTTTGGTACCATCACTATTGGTTCCATACTCTATGCGCCCCATTCTCGGGTACCATCATGTGGGTAGTAGACCTCACTGGCAGTTTTTTGTGCTCTTTTGGCCCTTCAGGAATGATGTCAACACTCAACATTGCCAGGACAAGGGCTTACTCACAATGGTTGACTAGCTAACACTGAACACTCCAACCCTGAAAAGGCGCAGTGTGGATGGAAAAATATTAGGCAGATTCGACACTGAATTAAAGAAGTGGAAATAAAGGGCCAACATGCACTCAGGCGGAGTTAAGTGGTACTTTGAAGATCAAGTTTGAGAGTTAGTGAAGGGAGACCGAGAATAAAATAAGAAATTGAAGACGATATTAGAATCTACTCAAAGGGATTTGATCGCATGTCATGCACCAACCAATAATCTGAGACAGTGGGTCCTTGAGGGTTCAAGGCACCAACAACTACCCGTTCAGACATTATCTGAAAGACCATATGTTCACCTACTGCTCCAAGTGGCACAGTTGATCGTTGCTGAAGAAAGAACCCGATGAACCTTCTCCCCGTCCTACTTCTCGTCCCGGACAAAATAAAACGATGATCCCTATGTCATTGTTAGAGATGCTGCCGCTAGAGATGAGGGCGATGATGCTGCTACTACTAGTGACCCACAGCCGTCACAGCCACCTGGATCCCCACATTATCATCTGAAGTGTAGGATCATTGTAGTCTCTTTTTTTTGCTATCACTAAATCGGGCATGTCGGTTTATAGACTTGTGAACATAATGATTGTACTGACTTTAAGTCATGTTTTGGTAAAAACAATGCAACCTTGTACTATCTTTTGGGATTGAAGAAATAATTATCTATCCTTCATTATCTATATGAATGTGTTAGTGAACTCTTTGGGCTTTGATTTGTTTTTATACAAGTGTGTTATTCTGTTTGCCTTGGAATTGAATGGCTGTTACATGTTATGGTTATAACCATTATAGAATTCCTCATATGAGTTTCTTCATGATATGACAGAATCATGCCGCCAAGAGCAATGGCCCAAGCCGCCATTGAGAAGCTTGTCTCTGATTGGGTGGCTGCAGCACTTGCTCATGATCGTGCTATAAGAGGAAACACTAATGGAGCCGGCGGACCCGGCGGTAATATCGGGGGAAATGCTGCAGGCCAAGGTGGGGCACCACCTTCTCGTGAATGTACATACTCAAGTTTCATGAAATGTAACCCCACTAGTTTCCACGAGAACGAAGGTGCTGTTGAGTTATGCCGTTGGTTCGAGAAAACAGAAAGTGTTTTCAGCATCAGCGAATGTGCAGAGAGAAACAAGGTAAAGTTTGTTGCGGCTACACTTCAAGATCGAGCCCTGACATGGTGGAACTCTCAGGTCGCCACCTTGGGGCTTGAGGTGGCTAATGCAAAGTCTTGGAATGATATGAAAATAATGATGAGAGAATATTTTTGTCCGCCAGAAGAGATACAAAGAATGGAAGTTGAACTATGGAACTTGAGGGTGAAAGATTCTAATATATCTGCTTACACCCAAAGGTTCAATGAATTGGTCCTGCTATGCCCAGAAATGGTTCCGAGCGAAAAGAAGAAAGTGGAGGCATACATACGTGGCTTGCCTAAAAACATTAAAGGAGAAACAACTTCTTCCAAACCTGTTGTTCTTAATGAGGCTGTCTGAATGGCTCATACCCTAATGGAGCAGAAGTTACAAGCCAAAGGTGAAAGAATTGTTGAGAGCAACAAGAGAAAGTGGGAGAGCAACAACAATCAGGGTGGCAACAACAACAATCAGGGTGGCAACAACAACAACAACCAGAGAAATTACCGGAACAACAACCGCCACAACCAGAACAACAATCAAAGACATGGGAATGCTAGGGCTCTGACCACTACTCAAAATACGGGAGCAAACCAAACTGGGATTGCTTCCAAATGTAACCATTGTGGGATATGTCATTTTGATCAATGCCCACCAAAGTGCAACAATTGTGGGAAAATGGGACACAAGGAAAAGGACTGCAGAAGCAGGAATGTGGCTTCTGGTACCAATGCTCGATCAGCTGTAGTTTGTTATGAATGTGGTGAGAGAGGCCACAAGAGCAATGCATGCCCAAAGAAAGCTGATTGACAAGGTGGAAACGTGCGAGGTCAAGCGTATGTCGTCCGTGATGCCGAACACAACCAGGGCCCGAATGTCGTGACTGGTACGTTCTTATTGAATAATCGTTATGTTGCAATACTGTTTGATTCGGGAGCGGATAAAAGTTTTATGGATGTTAGATTTATCCATTTACTAGATATTAAACCAGCTAAATTAAATACTAGTTACGAAGTCGAACTAGCCGACGGAAAAGTGGTATGCACCAACAAGTCTGAAGGTTATTACTCTTTAATTAACATGACCACTTATTTGACATTTATATACTCATGCCAATAGAAGTTGGGTACGTTCGAAGTAATAATTATAAGGATGGGATGTTAGAACGCGAATGCCAGTTCATCGTATGTGGTAAGAAGGAGGTACATGTGCCTTATAAGAACAAGACGTTAGTTGTTAAGGGTGATAGTGGTGCATCACGATTAAAAGTGATATCCTGCATTAAAGCAAGAAAATACATAGAAAGGGGATCCCAGTTGTTCTTAGCTCAAGTGACAGAGAAAGAACCATCAAAGAGAAAGAACCGTCAAAGAAACAGTTGCAAGACGTGCCAGTGATTCGTAACTTTCCTGAGGTGTTTCCTGATGAATTGCCAGGACTCCCACCACCTCGACAAGTTGAATTTAGAATTGAACTTGTGGCCGGAGCCGCACCTGTCGCGCGTGCACCATACCGTTTGGCACCGTCTGAATTGAAAGAATTGTCGGACCAATTAAAGGAGCTATTAGAGAAAGGGTTTATTCGCCTGAGCTCTTCACCTTGGGGAGCTCCAGTGTTGTTCGTTAAGAAGAAGGACGGATCATTCCGTATGTGCATCGATTATCGCGAGCTAAATAAGTTGACAGTCAAGAATCGGTATCCACTCCCGAGGATTGACGACCTGTTTGATCAACTTCAAGGTTCCAGCGTGTACTCAAAGATCGATCTGCGGTCTGGTTATCACCAACTCCGAATTAGAGAAGAAGACATTCCTATTACTGCTTTTCGGACTAGGTACGGTCACTATGAATTTCAAGTAATGCCGTTTGGTCTAACCAACGCTCCTGCGGTATTCATGGATCTAATGAATCGAGTGTGCAAGCCATACCTCGATAAATTTGTGATCGTATTCATTGATGACATACTTATCTACTCCAAGAATAAAGAAGAGCACGAAAAACATTTGAAGATCATTTTAGAGTTACTCAAGAATGAGCAATTGTACGCCAAATTCTCGAAGTGCGATTTCTGGCTTGAGTCGGTGCAATTTCTCGGTCACGTGATCAACAATAAAGGTGTTCACGTGGATCCTGCGAAGGTTGAGGCTATCCGAAATTGGTCTGCACCGACAACACCGAAAGAAGTCAGACAATTTTTGGGTTTAGCCGGATATTACCGAAGATTCATCGAGGGTTTTTCGTTAATTTCCAAGCCTCTAACTAAATTGACCCAGAAGAACAAAAAGTATGAATGGGGTACGGAAGAAGATGAGGCATTCCAAACTTTGAAGCAGAAGTTATGTTCCGCTCCTATCCTAGCGTTGCCTGAGGGAACTGAGAACTTCGTTGTATACTGCGATGCGTCGCACAAAGGTTTTGGAGCTGTTCTAATGCAGAGGGAAAAGGTGATAGCATATGCCTCTCGACAACTGAAGAAACATGAGGAGAACTACACGACCCATGATCTGGAACTGGGTGCTGTAGTGTTTGCACTTAGACTTTGGAGACATTATTTGTATGGTACTAAGTGTACTGTGTACACAGATCATAAGAGCCTACAGTACATTCTAGATCAAAAAGAACTCAACATGAGACAGCGGCGATGGATTGAACTTTTAAGTGACTATGATTGCGAAATCCGTTACCATCCGGGTAAGGCCAACGTAGTGGCCGACGCCCTGAGTCGAAAGGACAGAGAACCAATAAGGGTTAGATCTTTGGTAATGACGGTACACACCAATTTACCTGAGAAAATACTCAATGCCCAGACTGATGCAATGAAAGAGGAAAACGTGAAAGATGGAAATCTTGGAAGGCTGATCAAGCCGATATTTGAGACCCGTTCTGATGGAATTCAATTCTTTGAAGGACGAACTTGGTTACCATTGTTTGGAGGATTACGGGATTTGATCATGCATGAATCGCACAAATCTAAATATTCCATCCACCCGGGGTCAGACAAGATGTATCAAGACTTAAAGAAGCTTTACTGGTGGCCGAACATGAAAGCCGAGATCGCCACCTATGTCAGTAAATGTTTGACCTGTGCCAAGGTTAAGGCCGAGCACCAAAAGCCATCCGGTCTACTACAACAACCTGAAATCCCAGAGTGGAAGTGGGAGAAAATAACCATGGATTTCGTCTCAGGACTTCCAAGAACGCCAAGTGGTTATGACTCCATTTGGGTTATTGTCGATCGATTAACCAAATCTGCTCATTTCTTGCCAATGAAGAAGACTGACAGCATAGAGAAACTCGCCCAATTATACTTAAAAGTTTATACTTAAAGGAATTTATGAAAGCATGGCGTGCCTACAACAATTATCTCTGAATAGAGACATGTTTGTTTACATCAAGATTTGGAAATCACTGCAAGAAGCGATGTGGAAACCCAACTGGATTATGATCACTTTAGAAGCTTACCTCCAAAGACAGAGGTCAAAGCGAGAGAAATTATTCCAGAACGCTGGAGGACAGTTGCAGCATGCGGTAATTGATTTTGGTAGTAGTTGAATCGACACTTACCCTTTGGTCCTAATTCTCTAACAAAACAGTTTCATGCGAGCAATTAAGGCTGCAGCACCGTTTGAAGCGTTTATAGGGCGAAAGTGTTGATCGCCCGGTTTTGCTGGAGTGAAGTTGGAGATAGCCAACTCACTGGCCCAGAATTGGTCCGAGAGACAACAAAAATGATTGTTCAAATCAAGAATCGGCTAATAACTGCCAGAAGCCGTCAGAAGAGTTATTGCGATGTAAGAAGAAAGCCGATGGAGTTTAATGTGGGAGATATGGTTATGCTCAAAGTTTCGCCTTGGAAGGGCGTAATTCGCTTTGGTAAACGGGGAAAGTTGAGTCCACGTTATGTGGACGCTGTTCAAGATTATTGAAAGAATTGGTCCTGTGGCGTATCGATTAGAGTTACCAGAAAAACTTCGTGGTATTCATAATACGTTTCATGTTTCAAATCTCAAGAAGTGCCTTGCGGATGAGAACTTGGTGATTCCACTTGAAGAAATCCAACTGGATGATAAATTGCACTTCATCGAAGAGCCCGTGGAAATTATGGACCGTGAAGTAAAACAGTTGAAGCAGAGCAGAATTCCTATTGTTAAGGTTCGTTGGAACTCACGGAGAGGTCCAGAATTTACATGGGAAAGAGAAGACTTTTTCATGAGGAGGTATCCGCATCTATTTCCGAGCAAGAAGCGAGGACGTGGCCATAATCGAGCGCCGGGACGTCGCTCCCGTAAGGAGGGGAGAATGTAAACCCCCGTATTTAAGGTCACTACTATTTCTAATCTCATAATTTATTTATAAATTTTATTGAGTTACTTTTATTTACATTTAGACATTTTATTGAAATCGTCGTTTTAATTAATTACGAGCTATGCTTAAAACAATTATTCGTCTTGAACCTTACGTAAATTAAAACTTTTTGAAAAGTATTCGTTTAATGTAAAAGTATTTTATCATATTCGATTTTACCATCGTGGTTATCGTCTTAACTCTCGTTTTATTTTACGTTGATACCCGTTAGCCTCAAAACTACTTACCTATCTTAAAATTTATACCCTAAACATCAAAGTTTACAAAATTTAAACTTAAAACTCCTCACCACCACCTCATTTGAGGCGTGGCAATTGGAGAGGCAAAGGCAAGACACTTGTCTTGCTTAAACCTTTGCCATTGCATTTGACACCATTTCATGACAAAAGCACACCCATTTCATTTACTTCCTCCATAGTTACTTACAAAACACACACATCTAGCTAAAAAAACGACACAGCCTCTTGTTTTCTCCTTGATGCTTTCCGTCCCACAACCAAAGACCCAAAATAAATATTTCATACAACAAATTCCTACTAACAATCGCTCTGTTAAATTTACACCATTTGATGTCCTCACATTCCAAGCTCCATTTTCATACCATAAACCCTATCATTTGTAGCTTTGGGCTGAGTTAGAAGAATAATATGAAGTGGTCATACAATTCAAGAAATGATGTCCGAGTTAAAGCTTGGTGGCTAGAAAAACATGTTTGTTAAAGTAACTTATTTGGGTAATCAATATTGGTAAGTGAGCCTATCTATCAACCTTTTTTTTCCTAAATTTCTTCATAATACTATTTTTGATATTATTACTTTAAAAATATTAATACATGATGAAGTATCGGGATTTGTTATATAGGGGGATATGTGTTGGGGGGTGGGTCGGGGTAGGTAGGGTTGGCAAGAACGGGCGGTGCGGGGGGATACGAGTAGTGGTATGGTTTTGTTGTAGATGGGGAGGGTAGGGGGGTTGAGATTCTTTTTTAAATGAGTTAGAAATATAAATTAGTGAGTGAGTTTGATGGGTGAGGTAGTCATGGATTCATTCTCTGTTCTACTGTAGCCACTTGAGTTTTTGGAACCATTTAAAGCAACACATTACGGTGTGTACTTATATCACCCGCGTTTCCACAAGCACATCAAGGCGAGGAGGAGTGGTGTGAGGGTCAACAACTTCAGCCGTTAGTATGGGGGGGGGCTAGGGGGGGGGGGTGGGGCGGGGTGGGGGGGGGTCCATGGGGAAACAAATGATGATTTAGGAGGTGGTGGCGGGGGGGATTAGCCAATACCTAAGTGTACGGTTCATAGGCGAGTGGTCTGTGGTTCTAATTTAAATTACTATCAAGGGCACGGAGGTCTAGTTGTAACGTCTCAGACTCTGAGTAGGCAAACTACATACATTGAGTCGCATAACTGCATTGAGTGAGAGATAGTCAAAATACAAAAAATGGGTCAAGTGTTCTGAGGGAATTTGGTTTAGAAAACGTAATGAACCACCACGGTTACAAAGACGTTTAAATGTTTGGGTTTTAAGCATGGGTTCAATACTAGACATCCATAGGGAAGCTAATAGCACTTGCCCACATCCATTGCTACCTAGATTTAAGGATTATGATAAAAATGGCATAAAAGTAAGAATTCAGATACAACTTTCTGTTTTGACATAGGGTTAGTAAAAATCTATTTCCCATGGATTGGTAAAAATACGAAATGAGTGATTGGCTTAAGTGTTTTAAAAACTAGACATCAGCTTTCCAGGGGTGAAAACCTTGGAGTTTATACCAATTTATAGGTTGGTAATACAGGCCCTAAACATGAGCAATTCCAGAATTGCGACTTTTTACGTCTTGACTAAAAATTGGCAAATGGTTATAATCAACCTAAAATTGGAATTAGACGAGCGAATTGGTAGATGTTTAAATACACTACCAGTCACAGGTCCACTATCGTCAATTGCGAGCGGGAGTCAAAATACTTTAGTTAAGTCACAGGTCATGTATCAAACGCATATCTATTGGAACATATCTATATTCCGTACACAATCTTTCTCTTCAACAATTCTTACTTTTTACATGTATACTATTACTACTCAGACGCGTCACGTCTTTCTAGGTGGTGCATACGGTGATCTCTTATCTTGTTCAAGACTATTACCTTCTGAGATCTCTTTGATATCCTCGTAGAGTCATCATATAGCCCGCCTCTCCATTTAATAAATGTTCTCATAAACCCCGCGAGGAGATACATGCTAGTTTATAAATTAAACACAAGTGATTTATGGTTGCTGGACCCGAATGTGGAACTAATTGCATAATACCTCATGCAGAAAGGCCCCTTGAATTTCATGCACTATTAATTCGCCTATGATGGGTGAGCGCTAGTACATTAATAGATTCTATTGGGCGTTACTGCCCAATCTGGGGTGTGACATCCATGGCGCGATCACCCTAAATGACATTTTGTATGAGAATTTTCTTGAGGGTATATTAGCAAAATTAACCTATGTTGTGGGGGCTGTGATTACATATTTATATGTATGTTGGTTAAGGCTTCGGTGTCCTGCGGCGTTAATGCATTAGTGAATTAAAACTTGTTTGATCCGCAAGTTTTCGATTGAATTAAAAATACTTGTGTTCACTTTTTATTTATAATAAACTCATGGATTCACTCAACGTTTCGTTGACTTTTTAGCATGTTTTATCTCAGGTAATCAAGGGTGATGGCTTGAGGGCCAGGACGAGTTAGCGTGAAAGGTTTTGATTAAAACATGTATTTGTTCCATTCATCAAAAAACACTTTGTGTTTATGATTTAAAAACTTTGTATGATGATGGTATGGTGACCCAAATTCTTGGTGGAAACCAACCTTTAGACTCTGACTTCATGAATGGGATAATGTTATGTTTTAAACGTCTCTTTTGAGTCGTTCTTTATATTCTTATGTTGTTGTGCTATGACTTAACACCCAAACTGTTGGTTCCGCTGCGATGAAATTTGGGGGTGTTAAAAAATGACTAACCCACCTCTTCCATGGCATGAAAGAGGCGTATATAGTAACAACAAAACCGGCCATAAGGCCTTAGTAGTGGGTTACACGTTGGGTTTAATACCCGACCCATTATCGAATGTTATACATTAACTACTTAACTACGAGCAACAATAAACAATAAAATACACGGGCTGACCGAGTCTTTTTCTAATATCTAACACATATCATTCTTAAGATTAAGGCGGTACTTCTTCCTTAAACCTAGACACGTAGAATTCCATCACAATTAAAGACATCCGCATAAAGCATCCTTATTTGCAGATTATAATCTATCTTAGGGATTAAAGCAATGGTGATCTTGTTAAACCTTAGCTTATAGAGACTTTACCCACTTACTACTTAAAGGTAACTCATACACTAGTAGTCCACTAACCAAGTCTTTACCAATTAATCGATAACGTACTCGTTGATCCCAAGGTCACATGTTGGTCCAACTAAGCTCACAATCTAAGGGTAAAGAGAGGTCGTTATTTGTGATTCTATTGGTCTAGATGTATAAATCACTATATGGAGAGCTATCATAGCATCTAGATTACTTGGTCAGTATCAATAGATCCAGTTGAATGCTAGGTCACATACAAAAGCACGTAAACAAGTATAAACTGATAAACATAAACAAGCAATCAACGATAAATTAAGCAATCGAGATAAACAAACCAAACATTCAGATCTTCATAATAATGGCTAATACCCGAAGGTATTAGCCTTCAAACATCATAATCAATACAAGAGTAATAATTTAGCCAAGGTAAACTAACCGAGTTAACGAATGATACCAAAAACTGAACGATTACAAGAGTATAAGAGATTACAAGTTGTTTCCTATGGAATTGATTACGTTGCAAGACCTCTTCTGCTCTTCTTCTCCTCTGAAAATCGACTTTTATGGTTTAGGTATCGAAAATATGATTTAGCATACTTAAAACTTATATTTGAGTTTTCTATTTATAAGGTTTGGAAAAAGGTCGATACGGTGTATCAAAAGTCTTCGATACGGGAGTATTAGGTTGTCATGTATAGGGACCACGTTCGATATCTTCCAGAATATTTTATTTCCATAGCTTGAATACGGCATATAGGATTCTTTGGATACGGTGTATTGATTCTTGTTTCCTTTGTGGTCTTTAGTGAAGTGCATGCACAGATACATCATATCTTCCTTGATGGATATGGTGTATTGGTTGTCAGAATAGTAATCTTTAAATGTCTTCATTTAAGCTCCAGAATGCGTGCCTTTTTGCTAATCTTCACCAAGTACTCCATAATTACTGCAATTCTCAAATACAAACGATTAAGTAACAATTTTTTGCAATAATTATATAAAATAGGTTATTTTTATGGGATAAATGATGCTATAAAAGTGACGTTATTTGATGTCATCAAATATCCCCCCACTTGAATCCTACTTGTCCTCAAATAGCCTTTAGAAGTTTATGAAAATGTATCCCTAAGTATTTTTCCGTTAAGCATTTATTTGATCAATTACAAGTACACAACCAAACACCTCACGAAATAAGAAGATGAAAACACTCAAATCACTCAACTAATCTATGTGGTAACATGTAACTAATTCGCTCAATTACTTAGTTGTGACGAGTATTCTATCATAGGCTTGGCAAGGATACACATCTCTACCACTAGAGCTAAGGAGTAACAAGTTTATAAAGGTAAAATGAGTTTTTATTATAAGGCTTAGGGTTGATCATTCTACAATCTTTCACCAAAAGTACCACACCAACAAGGCAGCTGAAGCACACATATATGGCCGTAACAACGAAATAGACATGCGTGTTTGATCACATCCTCATTCGAGTTTAACCAAGGGTTAGGATGAAGAATGATATAGGGTAGGGATATTTTAACTTTCACCAACAGTAATAAACCAACAAGGCAGTTGAATCATGCATACATGGCCGTAACGACGGAATAGACATGAATGTTCGATCACATCCTCATTCGCGTAAAACCAATGGTCAATGATTAGGAAAGGGAAATAAATTGTTGTTAAATAAAAATTACAAAACAAATAGACTAGGTACAAGATACAAGTTGCTAGACACTTTTTCTCAACCGTTACCATGAAAAAGACAACTATTTACACACGTCTTGATCATAGATCAAAAACAACAACATGAGTTGGTATTCCCGTAATGGTCAACTTACCAATCATCCCATACTTTACATACTTTTACATGGCAAGTGGCGATATCTACCACTTTATACAAAACTTTACATCGTTGACTTATACACATATCAACGAATAATCGATCCTTCATATAATTCCTTTTGTCTAAGCTTTTGCGAAATGATTATCTTCAAACTTTCCTCTTCTTTTTTTGTAGAATGATCAACCCTAAGCCTTATAATAAAAACCCAGGTTATGTATACAATGAGGACGTTGTATAATGAAAGATTATAGAAAGAATGATCAATAAGGTTAAATTCTCACAATATCTAATAAGGGTTATTGTGTGCAGGTTATGTAACAAGTAATTTCACAAAAGTATGCTTGAAATTTTTTAAATTTAAGAATAATTTAAACATTTTATGTGAAAAATAGGACAAGTACACATTCTAATTACCATCCACTTAAATTATACAACGTCCTCGTTGTATAGATAAAAAATTAAAAATGGGAATTAAAAAGAGTTAGAATGAGAAACTCCCCTGATATTTTGCTCAGTAGATTCTCCAAGTTGAGTTTATGAGCAAGGATGCGTGTTGAACAGCCATCTTGAGATTTCAAGACTCCAACACTTCTATATTTCCAGATTGTAGATACTTCACCAACATCGTCGATTTCTTTATAGCGAGGTCCTGTGCAAAATATAGGAAAAACATGCAAAATCCTATCTCGGGTGTCTATGGTTAATTAAATAAGCTAAATAAACTGTACAGGAAACCAATATGCCGTATTCATAAACTAGAATACGCCGTATTGAGAAACCTGTAAAAAGTATCTAAATACGGGTCAGTTTGTTGAATACGCCGTATCATGTACATGAATACGCCGTATTGACAGAACTGACAATAATGTTTAAAATGCATAAAAATAAAGGACTGGTAACGTCCAGACATTTATAAGCCGTATGGTATTGAGTGGATACGCCGTATTGATGTCTGGGAAAGACAGACTTGATAAAAATAAATAACAATTCGGGTTGTCTCCCGGGAAGCACTTTTCTTTCAGCTAGTCTTTAAGTTAGACTTTTTCCTCCAGCTTTCTTCACACCATCTCATGCACACTTATGTGCCCGCATGTGAGCCATTATTCCATCTTCGCATCTCGGACATACTCGGTTCCTAAGTTCAAGACCCCCTTATAGAAACTCTTGAGCTTTTGGTACGAGTGCGAGATCCCATTCATCTTATCTTCTTCACTCACCTTTAGTAATCGCAGGATCTTGTTGCATTGTTCATTAGTGTGGCGTTTAAACCTCGGATGTGACCGCACCATTTAGTAAGTAACTTCTTCATTGCCATTTTAAATGGTAATCATTCCTTCAAACCTTCTTGCATTAATCCTAACTTCTCTAAAAAACGGTTCGCCAAAAATAACATCGCCCATTCCTTCATCACAATAAGCATCCATATCTTCTAAAACTGCAAAATCTGTTAAGATAGAAAAAGTTACAACAAAGATAGGTATGTTCATTAAGTCTCCAACTACATTGTTTCCCTTGTATTCCAATTTGTCCTTCCTTATAGAATTACAAAACTTTTTGGACATCACATTTACGTACAAGATAGGGAAAAAATTAGCGTGTAAAAATTCAAAACCTATCATGCAAGAAAACTTTAAGTTGTGGGCACAATCAATACGGATCTTCTTATCATGGTCGCAATCACTAGGATATCCAAAAATTTCGCTAACCATTCTAGCATCATTCCTAGATCTAAATTCCTCAACTGCCTCACCTTCCTCAATGGTGGGCATTAAATCATCAACTTGATCTCTCCTAAGCTCTATGGTACATTAAGATCGTTTAGTTCTATGTAATCTCCAAATAAAGGGTCTAATAATATATTTAATGCCAAAGTCTCTCCCATTAGCCTAGCTTCTAAATCAAGTTTTATTCTTTCTCTTAAGCTTAGCATGTAGACCCTCTTAATTAAACTACTAGCAGGTTTAACACTTTTGAAAACTATTTTCTCTTCCCCAACCCTTAAAGTAATCTTCCTTTTGAAAACATCAATCTTAGCATGGGCGGTAGACAAAAATGGTGTTCCGAGGATCAAGGGCACTTTGATATCCTCGGGCATATCAAGGATTAGAAAATCTATGGGGAAAACAAATTTACCAATCCCTACTAGCACGTTTTCAGCAATTCCTTTTGGATATTTCACGATCGTGTATGCTAATTCAACTATCAACTTAGTGTGAGCTAATTCGCCTAAACTTAAGTTAAGGTAGGTCGAGAAAGGCATGACACTTACGCTAGCTCCTAAGTTAGCAAGGGCATTATCAAAGAAAACATTATTAATATAGCAAGGTAAAGTGAAACTCCCTGGGTCTTTCTCCTTTTGGGGTATGGATTCATCAATATGTAAAGCTCCATATGAGTAAGCTTCTGAAAATTGTAGTCCATATGGTCCCTTTTTTTCTTCACAATAGCAATCATTCAAACGACTTGGAAACGGGATTGTCATTTGTCTTGTCTCATACATCAGTGTACTGTTTTGTCCAGTAGATACGGCGTATTGGTGTGATCCAATATGGTGTATCGAGCTTGCATCAGCTTCAGTAGTAGTCGAGATCGACTTAACATAGTGATTCATCGTAAACGACTAGTCGAGTAATATAATATAAGTAATCACGTTAGATAAAAAAAATTACTTTAGGATAAGAAATAGTTTATCTTCCGGATGTCGTGGCCCAACGAGAGATGAATTTAAAATTTACGAAAGCATTTTGTTTGATGCTTGAATATCGAATATTTTTGTTTTTGGTTTTAAACTAAAAATTTAATAAAATAAACTATAGAAAACTAGAAACAATTAGCAAGCAGATAAACGAAGAATGATATATAATAAAAGATATGCTTGCTAAGTGTATTGATTAGATCTTTAAGTGTGAATTAAATATACAATTAAGCCCCTATTGATGAATCAATATCTTTCTAACAAATTATCTTCTCACATCGTTG
>BQNB010108432.1:0-22953 GCA_026074375.1 Tanacetum coccineum
ACCTTTGACGCATAATTCACATCATGATACCTATCAAGTTCAGCTTGGAACTTCTTAGGGTCTTTGAACATCAACTGATTAGTCTTTGACAGTTCATTGTTTGTTTCTTTGAAATAGTTATTTAATGATTCTAAACTTTTATTTTTGGTTTTGAAATCCTCAATTTTACCTTTCAATTTATTAACTAAAGTCTTGTTTGATGATTCCAAAAATTTATTACGGTTTTTGTTGTCATCAATTTCACATTTTAGTTTCTTAATTAAAGAAGCAAGCAAATCACATTCTTGAGCAAGACTATAATCTTCATCCTAGTCAATCGTTTCTCCATTAGTACTCATATCCAATTAATTAATAGTGATGTTAGTATCACCTTGTTCCTCCAGATATGTGTCATTAACAGATTCAGGTTGCTCAGAATGTTCTCTATCATTGGCAAACACATTATAGTTATCATTATCATTTTGTACATTTTGCAACGGCTTAGTATCAAAGATGGGTCCAGAATTGTCAGCAGCATCTAGAGTAACTTCTTGAATCTATTCCATGTACATATAATGTGCTTCCAATTCCTGATTGTCATGTTCATCAACAGTGTCATCCCTCTAGTCAGCTTGTTTTGCATTCAACTAAAATCCAGCTTCCTTTTGCTTGCATAATAACATCTGTTCCTTGTG
Organism: Tanacetum coccineum; assembly: GCA_026074375.1. Taxonomy (NCBI): domain Eukaryota; kingdom Viridiplantae; phylum Streptophyta; class Magnoliopsida; order Asterales; family Asteraceae; genus Tanacetum; species Tanacetum coccineum. The sequence goes on from BQNB010108432.1 coordinate 675, forward strand.
ATAAGCTGCATCCTTTGCCCGTTTTGGTTTCTGACATTCTCTTGCTACATGCCCATATTCCTTGCATTTATAACATCGAATCCCAGACTACTGCACCACCTGTGTACCTACATTCTCCCTAGCCCCAACAACATTAACTACCCTCTGATTATCATACCTAGTGTCTCTGTTAATCCTTGGAGTATTGTCCTAATTTGCTCTACTGGTGTTTGATGAAGTTCTGAGGTTGTTGTTGGTAGATTTGTAGATATTTCTTGAATGATAAGAAATTAAAGCAATGAGTTTATCAATCTCCTTATCCTTTGACATTTCATCATCTTCAGCAACCATATAGTTCTTGATCATAATGGTGTAGAAGGTTGACAATTGCTTTTCCTTTGTTTCTAGTAGCAGCGTTGTTGTGATTAAGTTAGGATTGTGAGTGTAGTAGTAGATGGTTTTGAGGATGTAAACTGGTGTCTTGTTGAGCACAAGTGCAAGTGGATTAGTATAACATTCCTAGTCTTTCAGTTTTTATCTATTAACTCGTTCTGGTGTTGCTTTAAAATGTCATAGAGTTTGTGATAGGAGACAGTCTTTAGCTCTTGACTCTGCTTAACAAGTGTCACAAACCTTTGCCATTCTAGTTGTAGTTGAAGTAAGAACTGAACATTCAAATGAAGATTGGTAATCATCAAACTGAATTCTGTCAAGAAAAACACTCATTCATCATCTGTAGATCCTTGAGTAAAATACGATTCAAGTGATTCACACATCCAGTGGATGTGAATTTTTCCAAACTCCAATATAAATTGGTTTCAAGATCTTGTATATTGATTGAGTTACCTTGTTTCAACCATTCAATGGCTTTCCACATTTCACATGCCATTTTGGACAGCATCACATGTGAGTAGATGTCATTATCTATCCCTGTGAGATTTATCTGAACAACCTTTCAGCTTCAGCATTTAGTTTGATTCTGTATGTCCTATGAAACATTTCTTGTGTTCTCTATATACCCTTTCTGTAGTGGTTCTGAACTACCTTTAGTATCTGGAACAGTCTTCATCAGTCCATTTTGAATCTGGTAAGGTGGAATCTTCTAGAGAAAACTATAGTGTGATGAGTTCAATTTAGGTTTGGTGTCGATGTATCTCTTGATTTTGGATTTCCATTGAACGTAATTACCAGGTGCTAACATTGGTGGACGGTCTTTACCACCTGCTTCCATGATGTCATTGTAAAGAGCAGTTGGTGTTTGAGTTTGCAAATTGGTAATTGGAATTTTTGACATTTTGAAGTTGTGCATGGATAATCGGATCTTAAGTAGTAAAAGTGATTGTGTTTGTGGACTTGAAATCAATAAACCGTTCACGGAGATTTTACAATTCTTTTGATTAAAGCCGGAGAAAGAACGTAATCTTTTGCGTGATTTTAACAACATCAAGAAGAAACCGTGGAAATAATGATTAATTGTTTGTTGAAATCAATGTTGTTGTAGAAGAATTTTAAGCTTTTGTTACGTTTGGATGACTTAATACGACGGACGGTGCACAAACCAATTCACTTAAAATGAGTAAACGGTTGAATTAAAACTCAAATAATGACCAACGTGCAATTACGTCTTCACTTTGGAGGGCTAACCGGCTGAATTACAAGAGTTTACAGGACTAACCGGTGTAAAACATATTGAACATTGAGGGTTTAATATCCAAAGTAACTGGATGAATATAGCGAATGTTTTAAAGTCATGGTCTGAATTTGTTTTCCACTTGTAGAATAAGTTTATAAATAAAACGTTTTCCCTCCCAAATCTTTTTCTTCTTCGTTTCAATCAGTTAAATAGGGTAACGATTGTATTTTTTGTTCTCGCGGAACGGTACGGTTATCGTCAGTAAGAAACAAATGTACCACTATGATCGTTGAAAGACCGCGATCATAATGGTATAGATTAGCAGACCCGTAATTAACCGTCACGAAATTGTAAAATCCAAAACTACTTAAAAATGGTATAGTTTCATCCTATTGAGTTGCTAATTCGGTTCACAACCAAAAACACTGCGTATCCAGTTAAGCTATAAGCTGCGTATCCGGTTAACTTTGAAGAACTGCGTATCCAGTTAAATTTAAGGAGCTGTGTATCCGGTTAACGTTGAAGAACTGCGTATCCAGTTGAAGAATGATTGCGAGTCTGGTGTCCTTGGTTTTGTACAATCGTCCTTGCTTTTCGTCTTCTACTAAAACCAACAAAAGCCAATGTACAACGAAGCTAAAAAATGGATCTATGTTTCTTTGTCTCAACCGGTGAGGACCACAGAAGCCAAGAAACCCAAGAAAAAGCTTTAAGAATAAGCTATCAAATAAGCTTTATGATGAACATGATGAAACCATAATAAGCTGCTAACGATTGAAAGAAAATAACCTTATAGATAAGCTTAAAAATAAGCTACGAAAAGAAAAACTTTGTAAAATAAGCTTGTGACTTTTTCAAACCTATAGAAAACATTGTTTTGAGCCACGAACAATAAGCTACATATGTAGTTACCAAAGTAAATGAAGGAAAAAGAAAAGAAAAAAAACTAAAAACATTTTGTGTAAAAAAAGTCAACAAATCAATACGTCAAAACTCCAATCAAAAAACATTCCAAATCTCATAATTTAACGTCCCAAAAAAATTGTGGATAGACCATTTTTAGCAAAAACGGGCCACAAATAAATTTTAAGTAGACAAGAATGTATGAATAAGTAGACGAAAAGAAGAAGAAAAAAAATATTAAGCCAACTCTTTAGTAACTAGAAATAAGCCTTAAATAAGATAAACACACAACTATTTATCACTAACCCGCCCAAGCTCTTGATACCAAAATGTATCCAAGAAGTAATAAGCCTAATCGCCCATCACACCATAATGCCATACAAAAAGCAATAATTCCTAGAAAAGAGATAAAGAAAAAATTGAAAATTAGAGAGAGAAGGTAGAGAGGAGAAACAAATCGGAAGATTAGATTAGAGAGAAAAAAGAGGAGTGTATGCTTAAACATACAATAAATGGCAGACCAGCACCCTCTTCCATGTGTAGAATGGTCCTATTAATACCCTTAACCACTAAGTGGCGTATGGGCTTGTTTCTTGGGCCGGGCTTGGCATAACTTGGGCTTTGTGTAGCCCAATGAATAGATCTTCTTACCTTGTTAAGGCTTAGTTAACTTGGATAAATCCCAACTAACTATGTGAGAAATACTACAAGTTATGCAGAATCTAACTTGTAATACTAAGAAGAACAATGTAAACAAAACTTTGAATAATATGATTCAAATTATTCTGCCTAGGTTTACAGAATTAACTAACTATGAAAACTTATATAACTTGTACTCTTAATATGCCGAGGGTTTCCTTTTATACACTAAGAAAAACCCTAACGGGCTTACAAAACGAGTTAAGTGATCATGCATATCTAATCCTAATATAACTTATGCATATCACTTAAGCAATACTAACTATATAACTAACAGTACAACTATACTGTATACTAACAATGTACTTCAGTACAACTACCCATATAACTAACAGTACTAACATACTTAGTCTATATTCTTCAATCTTCAATAGCAGTACTAAGTCCATCAGCAGTATAAACTTGTAGAAGCTCTTAATTCCCAACAATCCTCCCCTAAACTTGTGATTTATCACCAAATCATCAAGTTTCTTGAATTATAGCTTTTTGACTCTGAGATGATCTTTCCAACACTCTTTATTTTATAAATATGTACACAATTTCTTCTCACTTCAGCTGTTTGAGAAAGGTCTATTCTGAACTTGCATGAACCTTAACACATCAGAGATCATCAAAAAATAAACTTTTTTTCCCTTCATCAGTCTGGTTTTGCTTCTTGAGGTATTCTTATCTTCATCAGCAAATCCATGGAGCTTCAACTTGTTTTTGCATTATACTTCATCCTTCAAATCTGTTCTTGTCTCTTCTTCCTCATAAAAACTTTTTAGCAATTCCTCATCAGACTTATCTGTGTATCATCTCTTTCTTCTTGATTTTCTTTGGATGATCAGATTCTTGCATAATAGCTTTACCTTTTGCTGTACTCCTTTTGATATTCAGCAATGTTTCAGCAAGAGTTCTATCATCATCATCAAGTTCACTCTCCATCCTATGCTCAGCTGTATCATGTGACTTCCCTAGCTCTCTGCTTTTGACAAGTTTACAACAGGTCTCATCTTTTATCTATTTCTTCAACCATCCTCCCCTGTTGGGAGAACCTTAGCAATCCAAAACTTGTCCTTCATCCTCAAATGAGTCAATAACTGCTCTTCTTCTTCTCATTTGCGTTGTTCCTAATTTCTTTAACCTTTTGGTGAGAGTGTCAAGTGCTTTGTTGTAGACAGCTTTGGTGGCTTTGCACTTCATCCTCTAACGAAGTACTTTATCTGAAAATTGTTGTACAAGATTTATCAATTCCAAAAGTTGCATACTACCCTCCCCACTTCGAGACGTGATACCTTCTCTGAGAGGTGGTTCATGGCAAGTTAAGATACCCTTTCAGTCCTAACCTTAAACAGAATAATCCCCCATGGTAAAAGTGGCACCTGGACCGAAACCTTCTGAGCTAAGTTCTGTGAGAAACTTAGCCCAGATGATGTTGCCTTGGTTTGGGTCTTAGCAATGTTACCACTGCCCTGCTCTGCTTCTAAGCTAGAAGCAGTAGTGGTAGCCCTTACCAATCCATCATGCATCTCCTTGATAATGGCCTCTTCTGCAACACTGAAGAACAATCGAACTGAGGTATCCTAATGCCCATTCTTCTTGTTCTTTTCCTGGTTTTCCTATAGGTGTTGGAGATATTTTGGAGTTGTGGAGATGTTTCAATGAGAGTGGATGTGTGTTGGGTTCCACCTGGGCTTGATGGACCTTCATCACCTTGACTTGGGTTGGCGTTAATGAAACCGAGCATAGAATTACAAGAGGTAAATGTACTCCCTAAAAAACCCTCTTTTCATGTTGCTAAAAAGTTTTTGTTTTAAAGAAGGAGCAACATATGTTTTCTTGTGTTGTTTAAGAAGCCTTTTCTTTTTATTCAAAAGTATTTGTATAAATCGTGAATACATCAAAAAAATTTCTATCCACATTTTTCACCATACTGTCAAAAATTAATTTTGAAAATTTAAAAGTCCTGTTTGTAGCTAAACAAATGATTGCAGTTGCAATATTACTAGAAAATTGTTCCCATGAAGTTTTCTTAAGACTTATACAATGTAAGATGGTATGGATCAAAAATTTCCATTAGGGTGAAAATTTACCTTTTTGAAAAGTAAGTTTGTCATCATTAGAAACATACCCCATTAGAGTGAGTTGTTCAAAAATTTCAGTATATGGCAAAGAACTAATACCATTTGCATCTGCTGATTGGAGATGTCTCCTAACAAATGCTTCAGCAATAGCAATTATTTACCCATCAACTGTGACAGTTAGTTGTTGTTCTCCATTATTAACTGTTTCAACAGTAGCAATCTGCCAAAACTGTTCAATTAGAGAAGTATAGATAGTAGGATTAACAGTCAAAGCATACCTGATATGGCTACCAGCAAGAAAATCTACTATCTGATGAAATTCCTCACTCCTAGTTGGCTTTAGAAGAAAAGCCACCATGTTATGCTTATCATTGAGTCAAGGGAGGTATGCCATTAAAGAAGGTAGAAAGGGTAAAGCTTAAATAAAGTTCTAGGTTTAGGACGATTATGATATGGTGAGGTGATGATAAGAGCAAGTTAGAAAAATATAGATGATACTTAAGGATTTTGATGTGATCGACAGCATAAAATAGTGGATTTATACTTGAAGAAAATGCATAAAAATTAAGGGAATATCACGAATTATCCAATTCAGGTAACCTATAAGCGAAGTATGCGCAAAAATATCTCAACGGTTATATTTAATTAATGATCAACTAATTCCATATCCACCGCCAAACGTACTAACGTAACCTAGCAGTATTAACTTTTGGTCTAGCAGTACTAATATTTTGGCACATCAGTATTAAGAATTTGTCTATCAGTATCAACTTTTCTCCAATAATCATGCAACAACATGCCTCTATTCATCACAAACACACTAGAAATAACTAGATAGACATGTGAGAATTCATGAGGATCCATATTTATGCATAACCCATGAATAGAAGTCAAAAACTGTTAACCAAATCAAAATACTACTTTTGACCCATTTCTTCCCAAATTTAACCTCAAGTCATCCCAAAAACTTTAGTTGGAAGTATAGTTTTTGGCAAACTATCAGCCATCAACGGATTTGAGAATTCTTTACCAGTTGCCGTTTGCCCTGGAATAGCCAATTCTTTCTTGTCTGTTAGACATGGTGAATTGATGACCATTTGTTGTGTGGTGTATAACCAACACTGAAAAGACATCCATGATATGAGCAATATCCTTCCCTCAAACTTTTATCAGCACCACCAATACATATATACACAGCAGTACTAACTGAGCCTTAGCAATACTAACATTTGTACCAGCAGTATAAAGTTTTACCCAACAGTATCAACTAAGCCCAGCAGTATTAAGAGACTTTCCATCATATATATCCGTCTATACCAACTCAACCAACATATGTACACAAAGAGCCTCCCCTTAATCCATGCACTAAGGATTAAGCATACCAATGCTTGCAATCAAAAACTGAAACCTAGTCATATCAAAGGCTTTAGTAAGAAGATCTGCAACATTGTAGTCAGTGTGTATCTTGACCATCTCAATCAGTCTCTTCTCATAAGAGTCTCTAATGAAATGATTTTGAATCTCTATATGCTTTGTTTTAGAATGACAGACAGGATTCTTGACAACACAAATAGCACTCTCATTGTCAACATGAATCTTTGTCTGCATAAAATTAAATCCATAATCCAACATCTGATTTTGGATCCAAAGCACTTGACCAGAACAGTAAGAAGCAGCAATGTATTTAGCTTCAGTAGTTGAGTTAGCCACCACAGTCTGCTTTTTACACTGCCAAGAGATTAACCTTGAACTAAGAAATTGACAACCTCCTGTTGTGGATTTCCTGTCCAAGCTGGCACCTGCATAGTCACTGTCTGAAAAAGCTTCCAATATAAGAGGAGAGTCCTTAGGATACCAAAGGCCCAATTTGGGTTGACCTTTTAGGTATCTAAAGATTCTTTTTACTGCATTCAAGTGGGAAACTTTTGGCTGAACTTGAAATCTTGAGCAAGCACAAACTGAGAACATAATATCTGGTCTAGAGGATGTAAGATACATCAATGACCCAATCATTGACCTGTATAAATGAACATCAACATCCTCACCATCTTCATCCTTTGTCAAAGCCTTGTTGGTTTCCATAGGAGTACTAGCTGTCCTTATACTAGAAAAGCCAAATTTCTTCAAGATTTCACCAACATACTTGTCCTGACTAATGAAGATCTCATCCTCTTTCTGCTTGACTTGTAAACCCAAGAAGAAAGTAAGTGCTCCCATTGAACTCATCTGAAACTTGTTGTGCATTATCTGCTCAAACTCATCACATAAAGACTTCTTAGTTGAACCAAAGATGATGTCATCTACATATACTTGAACCAGTAGAATATCACCCTTGAGTCTCTTTATGAACAAAGTCTTGTCAATTTGTCCCCTGTGAAATCCATTATCCAGCAGATAGGTAGAGAGTGTCTCATACCAAGCTCTAGGAGCTTGATGTAGACCATATAAGGCTTTCTCCACTTTGTAGACTTTTTCTGGAAATTCTGGATCCACAAAACCTGGAGGTTGGCAAACATATACCTCCTCTTCAATAGTGCCATAGAGAAAAGCACTTTTAACATCCATCTGGTACACAGGAAAATTCATAAATGATGCAAAGGCCAAAAATAACCTGATTGCTTCAACCCTAGCAACAGGAGCAAAAACCTCATCATAATCAATGCCTTCTTCTTGTTTATACCCTTGTGCTACCAGTCTGGCTTTGTTCCTTACAACTATTCCCCTTTCATCCTTCTTATTTCTATACACCCACTTTGTACCAATAGCCTTTTTGCCACTAGGTAAGTCAACTAGTGTCCAAACCTTCTGAATCTTGAACTGAAGCAGCTCCTCTTGCATTGCTTCAACCCAACTTTCATCATCAAGGGCTTGAGATATCTTTGTGGGTTCATGTTGAGAAAGGAAACAAGCAAATAAGCAGTTCTGGAAATCTTTGTGATTTGTCCTTCTCTGCTTTTGGATGTAGCTAATCATAGCATGCTCTCCAGAATTCTTCTTTGTCATGCCCCTTGTTTGTACTGCTGACTTTGGATCCCCAATAATCTGAGCTTTAGGATGAATAGAGTGTACTCTAGTTGTGGGAATAGGACTGACAACAGTGGAAGGTTCCATGTTGTTGAAATCAGCCTCTGCACCCACACTTTGATCAGCATAAGGAGTATTGAGAGTTTCCAAGTCATGATCATCATAGGCATTGCCAAAAATGCCAGTACTTTGAATTTCAGCAGTATCCTCCAATTCAGGCATTAGAGGATCATGAGGAAGATTAGCAACATCAATAGGAAAAGATCCACCAAAAGGAACAAATGATGGTCCACTTGATGGTCCAAAAATACTAAAAGTCCTACATGCACTAGCAGTATTAACTGGTGTGCTGACAGTATTAAAACTGTTAGTACTGCTAGCTCTAGTAATCTTCTCCTGAAGAAGCTGGCTATCACACTGAGCTTCAAACTCTTTTCTAACAGCATCTGATTGCTCTGTAGCCTCCTTCTCTTGATCTGTCATCTTATCAAGAGCATTTTTCAAGGCTTGATCATACTCACTTGATGGTTCTTATATAGTCTTTTTACAAGCATCATCATTAACTATATCATCCCCAGCCTTGTCATCTGAGCTCTTGTAGCTTAAGAGATAGATGACCATAATGGGAACACAATATATTGTTGAGTAGACACATTCTCTGCTTTAGTTTGTCCAGCATCAACATTTTTCTTCAAACCTGTATTGCCATTAGTTTCTTGTAGACTTGCATTTTTGTTAGTTTCATTCCCTGCAGTAACTGGTTGATAATTCATAGAATTTGTTAAGGAATCAATATCAAAAAGCCAGTTAGGTCCTTATCCTGCAACATTTGGTTTATTTTCAAGAAAGTTTACATGCAGATTATCTTCAACTTTTCTGGTTTCAGTATTAAATACCCTGAAAGCCTTGTTATTTACAGAGTACCCAACTAAAAACCCTTTCTCAGCCTTCCCATCAAACTTGCCTAAAGGGTCTAGGATATTTAGAATAGTAACAGGACATCCAAAAGGTCTCATGAAACTTATGCTTGGTGCTCTACTAATAATAAGTTCATAGGGTGTCTTGTTATGAGGCTTGGTCACTAGAACCCTATTCAGGACATAACAAGCAGTATTAACTGCTTCAGCCCAAAATACTGTAGGTAGAAGTGAGTCTGCTAGCATAGTCCTAGCTGCCTCAATAGCAACTCCATTTTGTTGTGGAGTTCTGGCAACACTATATTCCCTTTTATCCCTTTTTGCCTACATAATTCATCCATTTCCCTGTTTTTGAATTCTGTCCCATTATCAGACCTGATTACTTTAACCTTATGGTTTAATTGGTTTTCTATTTCTGTTATAAATTTCTTAAGAATCCCACTAGTTTCACTCTTAGTGGCTAAGAAGAAAACCCAGCTAAACCTACTAAAGTCATCAGTCACTACAAGACAATAGGTCTTATGGTTGATACTCCTTACAGATGTTGGTCCAAATAAGTCCATATGCAACATCTGTAAAGGTTGGCTGATAGAGCTCACATGTTTGGTCTTACAAGAGGCTTTGTGTTGCTTTCCCTTCTGACAAGCAACACAAGTATGGTCATTTTTAAAAGTCATCGAAGGAAGACCTCTTACAAGGTTTCCCTTCACATGTTTATTCATTGTTTTAAAATTCACATGACCCAGCCTCCCCAGCCTCTATGCCATAACTCTAGATCTCGATCAAATTATGAATTTTTGCAAATTTAACAAGTTTAAGTCTTAGAGGAACAACATCTTCTTTAAATTCTAAGGCTTTACCATTTTTTTTTCCTGGGACTCTCTAGCAGTTCTTGGGACTTTGCGCATCAGATTATGGTGCTTAAAGTCAGGAAGATATACAAGACATTCAATTTCAGTGAAAAGAACCACTGTTTTTTCTTGTCACACCATTTGTCGAGACAGAAAGAAATGAATTAAACTTCCAGTTCTTTCACAAAAAACATCTCTTCATCCTTCTTAAAGTCAGTTTTATCTAGTTTCCTTATCTTTAACAATACCTGTTAATTTTGTATTTTTTTACCACCTATAGTACCATGTCCAACCAAAGGCAAACAAAAAACCTCCATCAATATCTTTGATAGTCAGTAAGTAAGGCATTATATTCCTCGTCATATGCCTGAGCATTCCACTGTCAAACATTTTCCTTTGTAACTTTAAAGCTTCGTTGTTGGATTCCCCTTGCATAAGATAAGAGAGTCTGTTTCTATTAGGGACCCAAGCCAATAACTTGACTTGAGTATGCTTGTGGATCAAATATAATTTTATCTTTTGAGGCGTGATATACGTATTGTCATTAGGGAGCCATTACGTTTAAATGCAACCTTTTTTATGTCTACCTAAATACATAACTGCCTGAGGAAATTAACAAGCAAGTGTGTCCTCTATTTCCTTTTACAAATAGTACTCAAAATCTGCTTGTCCACTTTGTCTACAGCAGTATTAACTACAATGTTTACATTTAACGTAGTATAAACTTTTACTTTTGAAACCCTGTATATAATGTACTGTTGATACTTTATAAAAAGGGGGCTTTCTGTAATAGCCGTAATAATGTGACTTAGGAAAAAGTATTTATTTTATATTGCAACATTAACTCTATTTTAAAGACGGTGAGCAGTATTATACATAACTGCTTGGCAGTACTAACATAGTAGTCTTTCTCCAGACCTAGTTAAAGCTGCAGTTGCGAACAATATTTATTTGATGATTTATTACTTTGAAGTCGTCTGTTCCAAAATTGGTCTAACTTCCTAACGGGAGGTATGGACCGCGCGAGTGACCGCTTTGTTGCGGCGTAAATAGGTTGTGTTTTTTATGCTTCTCTTTTTCATAAAATATTCACACGTCTTCTTATTAGATGATAGTGACTTAACACAAAAACTAAAAAACAGCTATTTCTTAGTAACCCAAAACCTAACCACAGTTTTGAGTGTCATCTTCCCATCCAATATTTTCTATACTACTTAGGAGATTAAGTGCCATCCATCGGTTTTCAGCTTGTTGATTAGATTTAACAGGTTCATTTCTAGCTTTATAAACTCAATCTTTTTAAAAAACTAGAGTTTTTGACTGTGTTTGAGAATCCTCAGCTGCACTATTATATCCTCTATATCACTAACCCAATCTTCAATGACTTAACTCCACTAGGCACCTAATAGATTCAATGGCTGAGGAGTATTTTCTGTACACTATTATTGCTATGTGGCTCTGGTGATACTTGTTTAAACTTGAGACCATCACTAGGCATTGTCTTATTTGTTGTAGGCTCTCTATAAACAAGAATCATCCATCTTGCAAAAGACTAGTCGCACGAGCACATGTGGAAGGAATGTAGTTCCTAGTAGATGGAGTGTCGGAACTGTCATGATATTCATTTTCCTTATTGAAACCTATCATTTCTCTTGATTATCATATCTATCACTTGAAACGACCTATCAAACAAACTATTAAACATATTCACTGACACTTGAAATCATTTTCATTCAATTGCATCTCCAATTCTAGACCAGTTTATTCTTTAGGAACTTCATTGAAATATTAATAAGTCTATTCTTACATAAGTTTTAAAGAGATGATGTTTCAAAAATGTTCTAGTTTAGCTTTTGTTACTTCTTATTTTCTTTTGACAAGTTTGGTTTTTCTAACTGGATTTGCTAAGTCTTAGTGACAACATTACCCATTTATCTTTTACTTCACAACTCTTAATACTGCAATCTTTTATCCTCATAGAAAAGCTTCATTTTTCAGATGAACAACTTAATTGTTGCTTCTACCAGATTCTAGGCATAAACTGATAAGCAACATTTCTAGATTAGCCGTACTAAGAGTTTGTGCGCGTTCATTAAACTATTTGACAGTTTTTCATATGTTTTTACAACAGTGTTGTAGAACAATGATTTGTACCTCTAATGTCAGACCTGAGGAGATGTTGAGTGCTAGCCATGAGACCATACTTATGATTGGTTCATCTTTTGAGCCATATAACTCCTCGCAGTAATTATCCCTAGTCCATCATTGGACAGCAAAGCATTGTCATAAAACAACCATGTCATCAAGAGGTCCTCCAATGGTTACATCCTTCCACTGGTGTTGTCCCTGCTCTTATGACCCTGTGCATTCTTTTTCTTATTCCCTTGACCTTCTTGGTGCATTTACATTCCCTTGCAATTTGGCCTATTCTTGACAGTTAAAGCATTCAACATTTAGTTATTATCAAACCTACAGGTTTCATTTTGCCAATTTAAAGATATAACTTTCTTCCCTGTTCTTCTTACTAAAAAACGCCTCTTAACCCTTATAGAAGCAATTTGCCGCTTTCCTTTTAAGGTTCATTTCCCTTCCCTAACCATCCATCCTGATCAATTCTGCTCTACGTCCTTCCACCTCATCCACCCGTCCTCGTGGACTCTAATTTGACTGACCACCACTTTCAAATATTGAGAACATTAGATCATCAGTATATGATGATGAAGAGGCTTGTCCCTGAGAATTATGACCTGATGCATTAGAAACACTATTAGCAGTATTAACTTCATTACTGCTGCTAGTGTCTTCCATAGAGAGAAAAGCCACATTCTGAGAGTTTGAAGATGATCTAAAGGAACCTTTAGATATCAGCTTCAAACCACTTTTAGTTATTGTATAGCATCTCATCAATATCAAAGCACTCTAATTACATCTTTTGTTCTTATAATCAAGGCTTACATTATTTTATTATAATGGTAGAGGCTCTTAAAATTTGATCTTTGAATCTACTTATTAGGAACAGCAACTGCACCATGAGAAACTTCTAGAAGGCTGCCTAAGTTATTTGAAAACACTATCATATGCTTTATCCTATTCCTTTGTATTAGTTACAAAACAAGTTACTAAATTATTGCTATCAAAGCATTCTTCCTCGCATCTTTTTAAGTAATAGATTCAACATTGCCGCAATACCTTATCTTGATAGAGGACTATAAAGACTTTTGCATCATTGATGTTTGACCATCAAGTTGGAATATTCTCAGAGGAATAGCCATAAGCAGAATGCTTTTAGCTTTTATTCCTTTTGTTCTTGCCAAATATAGCTTGAGCTGTCTTTTGGAGTCTTACTGTCAGTTCAACACCCATTTATTATCTTTTTTTGTTTGTACATGGTTCTTCACATTACATGATATACTTTGCATAAGCCACAATTTGTGTTTGTTGAGTACGTGCTCCGATCCTCATGGCATGCACAGATGCGTATATTAACCCTTTTGTGAGCATAGGTAGTTTTATACAGTAGATATCATTTGAGGATGATTCCACGATCACTGTAGGTGCCATTTGTCGGTGCAGGTTCTTCACAAGACATATCTGTATTGTAGTAGAGATCTGGATTCTTGACATGACAGTTCATCTTGATTTCAGAGTTTCTCTCTTCAAGCTCTGAAATACCCACTTATGAGTTCACTAATGAATAGATTTCCTTAGCTTGTGAAGCTTAGTTAAACTTGGATAGAATCCAAACTAACCATGTAGAGAAAACTATGATTATGATATACTACACGTTATTGCGGAAATATAACTTGTAATTACTATAGGAGAACAATGTTAACAATAACTTGGAATATATATTGATTGGAAAATTTTCTGACTATGGTTACAGAATAACTAACTATGAAAAATCTTGTTTATATGCACTTATCTCTAACTATGCCGTAGGTTTCCCTTTTATACATTAAGAAAACCATAATGGGCTTATAAAACGCCCGTCTAGTGATCATGAATATCTATTTCTAATATAAATCATGCGTTATCACATTTGCAGTACATATCTATAATAATACTTACACAGTACAATTAAACATAGATAGTACTAACAATGAATTGGCAGTACTAACTACTATAACTAGCAGTACTAATATACTTAGTCGTTTTTTCTTGTATAGCTTGGTAGGCAGTACAAAATTGTATGGGCAGTTTAAAATGTATATTGGCACAAAAGTAATAACTTTGTTATTGAATGTACTAAGTATGTTTGACAATTTAATCCAAACAAAAACAATCTGAGACTTAAACAGATCTTTAGGTTTTTAACTGGTTCTAGATTCTCTTTCTTAAATTCATTCTTTGGAGATGAGGTACTGTTCTGCATTAAAGTTTCTTTTCTTTAAATGCTCAGAGTAGAGTTCGTCTTATGTTGATCATTCTGTTATATCCGACTGTTCACTAGAATCTGACATATGATATCATTACTTTTTAAATCACCCTTTTATCCTTCTTTCAACACTTTAACCTATTCCTTATATCTTTTAAGCTTAGCAGTTAAAGTATCATTAACCCACTTGTATCTTCTGTCTAGTTTATCTTGTATAATTATACTACTGTGAGTTTTAGTGTTCATTCTATATTATATTCAGTGCATTTGTGTGGGTAAGGAGATGTTAGAATTCTGAATCTGTTGCCTACTTGTGTTCATATTCAACAATATACTGGAAATTAGGAAATGACTTATGCTGATCAACTAGGTTATTTCAGTCTTGTGAATGGTTATAACATTGGACTATTAGAAGAATGCAATTGCTGCACAGCTTTGATTTATCATATTGTTATTCACCATTATCATGATTTGTGTACACTCAGCGAGGCGGGCATCTGAACCATAATAAGATAAAATTCGCCATAGATCAAATTTTTGGTAGTTGTTAAAGTTATTCCATATTAGAGTCTAAATAATGCATTCCAAAATCTCAGCTGTGATAAGCAATCGTTGTGGCATTCGTGAGTAATGTATTAGCTCCTGTGTAGCTTCGACCTTCTGAATTCCTGATTCTGCAAAAATGCTAGGTTCCTACCCTCATGTAGAATTTGGATCATTTGCTTGCGATTGTTTGTACAGAACACTTTATCTTAACTTTATCCTTAAACCACGTATCATCCCGTTTTCTCTTTGGTTTAGTGCACTGTTTGGACATGTGTCCTTCCCCTTTGCAATTGTAACAAATAACAGTCCTTTGTTTCCCAAAATTACTTCCACTTGCTCCTAGAATGTAGGTCCTTGTAGTACCCATAACAAAAGAAGTTTTTCTCCCTTGATTTGGTTGTAAGGTCACTCTCCCATCATTAATGGTAGCTTGTTTCCTAGGGTTTGATGAATTCCTCAGCTGATTATTGGTAGTGGGGTAGCGGGAAGTGACAACAACAATCAAGAAAGATATCATGTAATTGATGGCATCAATGCGATCATCACCTTTCTAGAACACTAGAATAATTAGATCCGAGTTTGGTTAGGAAAATTTAGGTTGTTGGTTAACTGTAGGAGCATATTCCAATTGAGGGATGGATGATGATGGAGAATAAACATTGTGGTGAATGGATGATTGATAATCGTTAGATGGATAAGTGATTGAAAGAGGTGTTGATGATTGATGAGTTGAGAATTGTTGAGACTGATAAGGTGATCCATACTATAGAGACTGACATGGTGAAACTTGTGGTTGAAATTGAGTGTTTTGGTATGAGTTTGATAAGGAGAATGGGTCATCTGATGGGTTGCAACCAAATCAACCGGATCTGAGTTGCGTTCATGCATTAAACGAACCTCATTTGCATGAAATTCATGTTATCCCAAGTAGGCATGAAGCTGATCAATGTTAGTTATGTGCAAATCCCGAACCAGTTTGACATCTATTACAAATTTGCTCCACTCAGGAGGAAGAGTATTCAAAAACTTAGTGTTCACTTGAAATTATTCCAGTTTCATATTATAGATGTTCATGTCATTGAGTAGTAGTGAAAATCTCAAGTAGAAATCACGTAGTGTTTCCCCTTTCTTATAAGCAAACTTATCGAATTCATCATAAAGCTTACACTCTCTTTCCTGTTTCGTCAATGAAGTTCCTTGCATGAGAAGTTGAATTCTTTCCCAAAGTTCCTTAGCGACTTTATGATTGCTAACCAATGCATAGACCATAGGTAGTAGTCCTTGAAGAATGATATTTGTTGCCTTGATATCACAATCAGCTTGAATTGCTTTCGTAGCAGATAACTCAGAATATTTCTTTGGTCTTGTCACTCCATTTTCCTCAGTTGAAGGCCAGATGAGTGGATCATTTTCAACGGATTCAAGGATCATTCGTCCATGTTGTCTATTCATCATGTATAGCTCCATTATGCTTTTCAAAGAATCATTCATATCTTTTTTCAACATAGGTGGACGATTGTCAGCACCCGAAAGAATTGCTTTGTCAGCAAGAGTCATCATTGAGAAAGTTGTATGTTAAAAGATAATTGTCGGATCGAACGGTGGTAGAAAGAAATTGTGTTTGTTTAAGTTGTCTTTGAAGTGTTTTAATTCTTGAAACTACATGGGATTTTACAATTCTTGACAAAACCGGGAAAACAAGTTAATGTTTCACGGGATTTTACAAGTCAAAGAAATAAACCGTATCATTTGGAAATTTGAGTTGTTCGGTATAAACTGCCCTTGAGTTGTTCGGTACAAACTGGCTTTGAGTTGTTCGATACAAACTGGATTTGAGTTGTTCGGTACAAACTGGCTTTGAGTTGTTCGGTACAAACTAAAAATTAGTTGTTCGGTACAAACTAAAAATTAGTTGTTCGGTACAAACTAAAATTCAGTTGTTCGGTACAAACTGGAAATTAGTTGTTTGGTATAGTTGTTCGACTGAAACTAAGAAGCAAGTTGTTCGACTACGAAACTCAAAAACTCAAAAACACAAAAGACACTTTTTTGATGGGTTTTTTGCAAAAAATCTTGTACAACTAGTGTTACTAACCCTATAGGAACAAGAAAAATAAAAACTACTTTAAGGTTTTTAAGCTGAAAAATTTGAAATAAAGATTTTGTTCTTTGTAAAGGTTTTCGAACACAAAAGTAACAAAAATGATGTTTTTCTTGATTCTAAGCTTGTACACCTATATCATAAAGATACTAGATCAGATTTACCAAAGTAAATGATCATTTAGTGTACACTATTGCTTCGAAAACAAAGAAAAAAAATGAAGTAAAGGATGATTTTTGCAAGTAAAAACACACGAACCAAAAGTAAAACACAATAACTAAACACACCACTCCATGGATCTGATACCAATTGAAGAATATTAGTAATCTTTAACTACAAGAACTAGAGAGAGAAAGTGGTAAGGAAGGAAGTATTTCTAGTGAGAAAAAGTAAAAGAAAAGAAATGCATTAACTATGTGAAAAATACAACCAACCAACCACCTCTCCAAGGCATGGAGAGGTGTTTATATACTTACAATGGATCATGGGCTTGGGCTTCATGTGTTTATCCATGGGCTTTTAGCTAACTACCTATGTAAGTTTCCAAAAATTACTTAATGAGCTAACGACTGTTATCTATGGAAGTGACCGACACTTTCGTGTTCCTAACATAACTCAACGTAAACCACATCTCCCAAATGAACTTGTGCATGGTCTGCAATCCCTATCGTTGCAGGTTTACCTTAAATTTTCACTCATTCATGTGAATCGGCATACTTCAGATCAAGGTTGCATAAATCGTGAATCGTTAGCCGGGCGGTCGACCACCTTGTAGCTTGTAACCGGTCAAGGCATGATTAATCGACGATTAATCGGATTGGCATTTTTGGCAAAATTTAGGTATTTCCAGCAAGTTTTGTGTATTTTCGTCGAGTTTTAGATATTATTGGAAAGTTTTTTCTAAAAACAACTTGTAATAGATTTAAACAGTTAATATAAGTTATCAAAACAAGTTTACGGTAAGTTTTAAGTACTTCTAGCAAGATTAGAAGGTTTCCGACAAGTTTGACCACCGTTAACCATCGTTGATCACCATTGACCACGGTTGACCTATTTGTTTGACCCTGTTGCATTAATCAGCAAGGTTGGTGGCCTTGTAGCATTTAATCGGTGATTAATCGGCCTTGTAGACCTTGTTTTGCAACACTGCTTCAGATCCTTCAAAACTGAAAGCGCCAAATAATGAATTAACTTGTTATAAAATCGCATTGTACACGTTCTTACTCTACAAAACTAATAACACGACACCAGTGATTGGCATGAAGGAAGCTATAAATTTGGTAAAACTGAAAATGAAAGAATAAATTATTCTGATTCTTTATAGAGGTTATGATAAAATGAGCAGAATGAGTAACATCTTAAAATAGTTTTAAGTGGTCTATCTGGTTTAGCTATATGTAGTTTAATGTCTTATGGAATAAGTTGTCTATTTATCGACACATTGAAAATATAGATATCGTAATCTACCTATTCCAAAGAAAAAAAGTTATTCGAACAAACTGTTTTTTTCAACACAAAAACTATTTTATTAACTAATCCCGAGGTGATCCATATACGTTTAGTACATGACCAATATCTACATTACTACCTATACCTAACCAAACACAACTACTAACACGCACTAATATATATAGCTTAACCTAGCTCATCAATACAAAAGATACATTTATTTCTCAACCACTACACAATTACTCAAATATAAAAAAATCACACCATTTCTACCTGGCTCATCAATTTTGTAAAGCTTTTTGATCCATCTCGTCATTTAATACTTCCTCCTGAACTCCACAACTCCTTATATCTAATCAAATTAAAAAAAACACTTCAATTAAAAACTATCTTACATAAACAATAGCAGTTGAAAAACGCCTATATCTAATAATACTGATATAAAGCTAATGATTAATTAACAACTCAAAAAACTAACAAAATTAAAAACCCACATCACGAATAACAGGTTACATAAAACCCCTAAAATATAGTTCATAAAAACAAAAGTCTTGAAAATAGAATTTTTAAAAACCTAAAAAAACCTACATACAATATTGAGAACCAATCACTAAATACACAATCTCTAACAAAATACTTTATCTCAAGTTTAGATAAATGATTTGCCCACTGTTTCTATTGATGATTTGATATGGTGGAAGAGAATTTTAGGGCACTGAAGGATGAATGTTTAGAAAGCTATGTTATTATAGCATATAAACTAAGAAAAAAAGAAAAAAAACTTAGGTCGGCTCAATCGAGGAGCCAAAAAATGACGGGAGCCCAACGTATGAAAACTACGTCGTTTGCTGCCTTAAATGATAATCTTTGTATTTATAACATGATGACAAATAAGAGCTATATGAACGCTAAGATATAAAGTTCGAGCTATCTAATTGACCTTGTTTTGTGTTTGTGAATGTAAAACAAAGTGCAAAATGGTATTTTTACAAAATGACACATCCAGCAAACGTACATTATTTTTGTAGTTAAAAAACAAAGAAGTTCGGCATGGATTCATATCACCTCCCTTCAACAAAACATACTACTTTGTACACTTTTTGTACAACCCTTTCGACAAAACAAGATAAATATATCTCTCTTCGACAAAACAAGGATCCCTTACGCTTACTCATCAAATGAAGAATATTAGAAGTGGTATTTCTTAGTTAATAAACGTTCATGTTTATGTACATTTATCCTTTATTGACATAATCCATTCTGCTTATGACGTTTCTTGAGTTCTATTAATTTTTGCAACTACTTGTTGGTTCATATGGAGATCTCGTAACAGCTTTGTGTTTGATAATGTGTTCCTCTCCCCATGTAACACATTAGCTTTGATTTATGCTTAACTTTGTGAGTTTGATAAGTTTGTTACATCTTAATCAATACCGGTCCCTAGTAAACTTGATTCGAGCTCACATACTTCTCCTTAGTGGATTCCCCCCCCCATGAAAGAATGGTGAAGATAAACTGTAACGCTGTATTTAAGTCTTCTAAGGCTTCTATAGGTATTGTTATTCATGATTTCACTGGTTCTCTCTGTTATGTCCATGGTGATTTAAGTTGTGCTATGCCCTCTACGCCGTGATCATTGCGATACATTCTGCGTGCTTGTTTGCATCAAATCATGGGTGGTTAAATGCTATTGTGGAATTTGATTTTCAAATGGATATCTCCTTATCATCTTCAGAAGTACACCCTCCATGGAGATTTGCAACATTCATCGATGATATTCGATTATGGGCAAAGAATATGCATTTTACGTTTTCTTTGGTTAAGCGAGAACAAAATAAGGTAGCTCACTGGGTTGCTTCTCACGCATTTTCTATAGCTTCATGATTTAGTTGGGATAGTACTTTCCTCATGAAATTACCTCGCTTACGAGGAGTGATTTTTATGTGCCTTAATGTTTGTTTTATATAATGTCTTTGTTAAAAAAAAGCCTGTCTACCCAAGTAGGGCTTCACTTCTTTTTGTTGCATATATATGCCCTTTTCATTAAACAAGTAATAAAAATGTTTGTTTACTATACGGTTTATGCATGGTATCGAAAAACATGAACCCCATACTTAAGTTCACTTGTTCATCAGATTTGTTTTGCGGAATGTTTTTGGTATGTTAATATGTTAGGGCGATTGTTTGTATTGATCTTCCACGGTCATCGTTTCATATTTTGATTTATCTTATTGTAATTTGTCCCTTATGCAGTCCACACTTATAGACTACTAGTAAGTTATCTAATCACACATACTAAATGGAAGAAATCTTAGAGAGAGAAAGTAGATGGTTGGAAACACTTAAAGAGAGAAAGAAATATGAAATGTGTTATTACCAAAATGAACCAACACCCTCTCTATGGAAGGAGAGGGCTTTTATACTTCTTACAAGGGTCGGCCAAGCCATGGGCTTTCCATGGACTTGGCCCAGTTAGCTTACTATTTAACTTAAATGGACTACGAGCAAGGAATTAATATTTTGGAAGTGACCGAGTCTTTTCTCGATTTCTAACAATCTCCCCCTAAGGGAGGTCACTCCAATTTACAAAAAAATTAAGCTTAGCATTTTATGAGTGTCTTCAATCTTGCTCGTAGTCTTAAACTCCGTCTTTGTCTTTTGAATTTGATGTAGTGATCTTGGAACTTGTTCCCACATGCTTGATAGACTTTTTGATCTTAAACTTCTTGAGATCACCAGTCATAAATCATCTCTCCATCATCTTGTAATCTTTTGCCTTCTTGTGGACTTGTGACTTTTGGACCAACATGCTCATACTTTTTCTTCATTTTGCAAGCTTTGATAACCATCTTTCTTGATGTTTTTTAACTTGAACACTTCATGACTTCAAAGAAAGACGTTGAGTATCAGAGTAGCGAAAGACTTTTGAAACATGTACTTGATCTTTCATCATGTCTTTACATTTGTTGGTCAAGTATGAGCATGCGGCTATGAATATGACTCGTCATGGACTAGGAGCTGCCACCATCAGGAAAACCTGCAGGTATAGGTTAGTGATAAATAATGATATGGACAAAAGTGTCTTTGTCACTTTGTCTAATATGATTGCAATAACCATAGTTCCTTGTTAATTAGTATAAATACTATATGAGATCAGGTAGAATTCAAAAGAATCTCCTTGACAGGGTTTTGCAGCTGCACTAGCCGTTCTTGTTACCAGAACGTCTCAAAGCAGACAACACGGTAAGAGTGAATCAGAAATTAGAATCTTCCAGATTGAGTCGCCAATTCGTGTTCATCTTCATCTTTCCAATGTATAGATACCCTTGTGAGGCTACCCATGGACATAAGATTGAAAAATTGATTTAAGAAAATCAGCTGACGTGTTTGTAAGAACCCGAATTTAAGGTCATTATTTATTGTGACTTATATATTTATTTTCTAAATTATAGGAAATTTTCCATTTTATTATTTTGTCGATTTTGTAGAAAATCATCGAAATTGAAGAAAAAGTGCTATGCGTTAAAATTTAACCGTTTTTGAGCAACGAGAAATCAACGACTTCGTATTTTGGCCTCGAACGCCAATTATATTTTATTTTATATAAAATATTATTTATTTTTTTTATAAAAAAAATTTACATGTGCAATCGAGTTAAATTTTGCGTTTTAGGAAAAAGTGTCGGACTAGGAAAGGTTTTAGGGCCCGAGACTTATAAGTATTATTAGTTAGGAAG
>BQNB010108433.1:8994-22953 GCA_026074375.1 Tanacetum coccineum
ATATATATACGTATATACGTATATATATATATATATATACGTATATATATATATATATATATATATATACGTATATATATATATATATACGTATGTACGTATATATATACGTATGTACGTATATATATACGTATGTACGTATATATATATACGTATGTATGTACGTATATATAAACGTATGTATGTACGTATATATATACGTATGTACGTATATATATACGTATGTACGTATATATATACATATATATATATACATATATACATATACATATATATATACATATATACATATATATATACATATATATATACATATATATATATATATATATATATATATATATATACGTACATATATATATACACTTTTATAAGGCTCACGCAATCGATTTTATCGATGTATGTGGTCCGACTTCAATAGAATGGGGAGCCTTATTTGAGTATATATCACATAGCACATAAAAGCTAATAATAATTTTCAGTCAACTTTAGGCCCCGACAAAGATGGAGTCTTCTCCAGCCTTAGCAGTAAAATACAAAGTTGTAGCCTACTGAGTCGTGGATCTGCTATAAAATTTCAGCGTTTAACTCTTAACGGTTGATTTTTTTTGAATTTTTTAGTGAAGAGGTGTCATGCAATCAGCCAACTAAAAAATTGAACAAGCAAGCGTATAACAAGTTGTATTCATCGGATTTACATGTAAAACAATTAACACTTAATCATAAAACTTATATCAACATATCAATACACATTATCGACGATAAACATGCATGTGTTCATCATGGAGAATCAATTAAACAATTAATTGCGGTAAACAAGTTAAATAACGACAACTATAAGCAAGTAATCAAACGTTATTAACACATAAAATTAAAACACAACCTGGGGTTTTTCATCTACTATTTTTTAAGAACCCTAATGGGTGGATTTAAGCAAGAAAAACGCCCATAGGGGCTGATTAAAAATGAAACACGAAAAACATGTGAATCAAACGTTTTTAGGTCTAATTTTACGTTTTTATGTAATTAATGACACTATACGATGGCTCTAATACCACTATTGGAATTTATACATATTAAACAATTAATAAATACGAGTAAACACAGCGAATAGATGATCACGTATATCATACATTGATTAACCTAACTAACTACGTTGTTTACCTTTTTTGGTGATTATCGAAGATCATACGAAAACACCTTTGTATTAGGGCTTCTTCGGTCGAACGACAAGTATGCAACAATAGAGATTCTTAAAGGAAGAATCATCTATGGTTTCACACACACGTTTATTAGCAACTCAATTAGAATGCTAGTTCTTGTTAAACAATAAGCAAAGTATATCACTTGGATCTTTAACCAAAACGAATCCATTCAACTAGGATATTTGGATCGGCTCAAGAGAGAGGAAGGAGAAGAAGAAGAAAAAAACTTTGCTTAGAGTTTCAAGATTAGCCAAACAATGAATTATGAGATTTATTATATAGGCAATCTAAACTTAGAGAACAATTTGTAAATCCTAGTCCTTATCAAATAAGAAATTTGTTTCCTTCCTTTTTCTTTGTGTCCGACCGGCCAAGGGGGATTCTAGATCCTTCCTTTTGGTTGGTTTACAATTAAGTCCCTTTATTTAATAACTAACGTCGGTTAGTTAATTCACGTTAAGCAAGTATTTAATTAACGACCGTTATATCTTATTGTGTAAATAATAATTAATATAATACTTTATATATATT
The DNA here is from genome assembly GCA_026074375.1 of Tanacetum coccineum. Classification (NCBI taxonomy): domain Eukaryota; kingdom Viridiplantae; phylum Streptophyta; class Magnoliopsida; order Asterales; family Asteraceae; genus Tanacetum; species Tanacetum coccineum. The sequence continues at coordinate 10,731 of BQNB010108433.1, forward strand.
AATTATATAAATTGAATCTAAACGTAACGTGTGCGAATCTATAAGTTCACGTACTTTTCGGACATATATTTATTTGTGATATGAATATATCGCAACAGTTATTATGTTTGTTGATTCAGTATAACTTTCATTGTCATTTTGTATTTTCTAGGTTCTTGCTAGCTAAATATAATTCTTCTTTTCTCTTAGAAAAATAAAGGATTTTTGCGCTCCTTTAAATGTAAGTAGACGTAGCTATCTTGATGCTTAGTCATAGTTACTCCTTGCACTTTCTTTTTAAGTAATTTGGTGTTTTTGTGTATTTTTACTTTTCCATCTCTCTGGTCATTTCTCTCTATCACTCTCTTTCTCTCCTCAAGCATATAAACCACATACCTGTTCATCTCAAGTTTGCATCAAGTTTTTGACATCATGATCAATGATCAACCTTACTCCACTTACCACAATGCTTCATGGTTCATTAACTATCATCAATACCTCTCCTCATCTTCTTCATTTGTTCATCCTCCATCTCCACCTCTAAAAGAAGCTCTCCCTCTGCTCAGTTTAAGCCCTACAAACAACCCTAATCCTCATCAACAAAACCCTAGTACTACAAATGATGCATATTGCCATGAAAGTAGTGTGCCTGTATCTTTACATCTTGGACTCCCAAGCCTTACACTCCCTGAGGCTGATCTAATGTCAAGACTCTCAGAAAGTGATGCTCATGTAACTAACCAATATAAAGAACAAGATCAAGAAGGTATTGCGAGTGGCACAATAAAAAAGGGTCAGTATTGGATCCCTACTCCATCTCAGATTCTCATTGGTCCAAATCAGTTTTCTTGCCATCTTTGCCGCAAAACTTTCAACAGATACAATAATATGCAGGTTCTTAACCCTAAATCCCTATTATATACAAGTCTTTACTTTCATTATATTCCTATTTAATTTGATGCTTTAATCCCGTTTGTTTTCCCAATAAAATACAAACAAAAGTAGACTTCTTTATTTGTACAAATTTATGTCTTGCTAATTAAATACATTTGTCTCTAGGGTTAGGATTAATACCCTAAATCATTGTAGATGAATTGTGCTCCATATAATTACTTGGCTTATGGTTGTTGTGTGTATTTGTACCATCACCATGTATTATTATTAAATTCAGCTAATTTACTCTTAAGGTTTATTCTTTCAGTTTTTGCATATTTAATTTGTGGGAATTTGAACAAATCTAGACTTTGATCAAAACTGAAAGAGGGAAATCTGGTCAGATTCAGGGGTTTATTTGTGATATGACAAGACAATGTCATGTCTTTTGTTTCTTGGAATTTGTGTTTTTGATCATCTATCTTGTAGCCCTGAAAACTTTGGTTTACTCTACATGTAACTTCCAAAGATTTTTAATAAACTCTCAAGTAATGAGGAAGAGTTTGATGCTTAGTTATTATCTGAATTCTTTTGGCAACTCAAATTTGTTTTTTGTTTCAAATTTGTGAAGTGAATGTAGAAACTATTTGTACAAGAATAACATATTTTGTTTTTGTGTGAACATGCAAAAGAAGCTATAGAATGTTACACAATAACACACCATTACTGATAATATAAGTCTTAAAACTCAAACATCCCATAATTTGATGAGTCCTAATAGCTCTTAAAGTATGCAAGTCATGGATTATAGTGAACATATCTTTTGTGAACTAAGATTGCAGTCAACTATTATGTTCTCATTCATTTAACATAGGGAAATAAATGTTTCATCAGTTAACATATTAAAATCATACATGTACACTATTTTTGTCCTCTCTCGTACTAGCTAAAACTTGTCTTCTTTTAATTCTGTTCATTCTTAAAGATGAGTCAGGTACAAATAATACAAACATCCCCCACTGACAGTATAAGTCTCATACTCATTACCATCGATATAAAAGTTCAGTACTTAAAGATGAAGCCAATTTTGCACCTTTGACCCAAAAGCATGACCCCAAGTTAGGCCGGCCATAATGATTTAAATGACTAAGTTATGTAACTACTATTATGTCTAACCTATTCACTTTTGGACACATGAATTGGACAACTTATCGCTCCTCATGTTTACTTTCGATCTTTCTGTGTGTATTAAGATCCTTGTTAGACAGAAAATTAAGCATACCAGTCGTTCCTCGTCTAGGTTATTGTTCGTTGCCTTAGGGCCTTAGCTATAAAAAACATGTCCAAGAGAGTAAAACAAACATTGATACATACATGATTTTTCTTATGAACTCTTTTGGGATAAAACAATGTAATTTCTAAATGCGTTTTTGGCTGATGTATAGCATGGACTAGGTTGTATTTAGTCGGTTACTACTTTTGCGATATCAAGCCAGCATTTAGGATGATAATTTCTTGTTGCATATTTTAGGTTTTCTTTGTCTTAATAAGATAGTCTTTCATCACCAAAGGTATAGTACTAATAAATAAAAATTCTAACAATGAATATGAATGTAGACATATTCTTAAACCATGTTACTATTGCATATATCTTAGATTTTGTTCTTTATTTCATGTAGAAAATATATTTTTTTCCTCTAATGAATAATAATGTTATTAATCATCTTCTCTCTTGCATATTGGGGTTCTATGTATATACAAATAGATGCATATGTGGGGGCATGGATCACAATACAGAAGAGGTCCCGAATCACTAAGAGGAAGACAACCAACAGCAATGCTTCGACTACCATGCTATTGTTGTGCACCAGGATGTAGCAACAACATTGACTACCCAAGGGCTAAACCACTTAAAGATTTCCGAACCCTTCAAACACATTACAAGCGAAAACACGGGGACAAGCCATTCATGTGTCACAAATGTGATAAAATGTTTGCAGTCCGAGGGGATTGGCGAACGCATGAGAAGAATTGTGGCAAGCTTTGGTATTGCAATTGTGGATCAGATTTTAAGCATAAAAGGTCTTTGAAAGATCATGTGAAGGCATTTGGGAAAGGGCATGGAGCTTTTGAGTTTAATGAATGTTCTTTTGATGAAGATGAAAATGTTGTTTATGAGATTGAGCAATGAAAATTCATCTTATTAGTTTTAATACTACTTATTTAAATGTCTTTAGTGGAATTAGTACGTTTGATTATGAGCTTCAGACACTTCTCTTCAAATATAATGAATTGTACCAAGCATCTATCTATATTTTTTTCTAAGTTTTATGGCAATCTTTTTAATTAAGAACAAGAAAAATGGCAGTATGGCACGTAGTTATTGATTGTTTCTGATAAGATAAATACTTACTACTAAAAGACAAAAACTCAAACCCTAATAGTTTCATTACTCCAATATAAAACTGCTACTATACTAAAAGACATTTACATTCACATCATACCAAATCACACAATTTGTTGAAAAAGTAAAATGAAGGCACCCGTGCAAGTGATATTTTCTGACATTTTTATTTTTTTACTTTATAATTTTGAATTTAGTATAAAATTGTGAAATAAAAAAACATAACAAAAAATATAAAATTTAATAAGTTAAAAGTAATAAAATTTAAAAAATACAAAGCAGAAAACCATAAAAGAAATTGTCTTGTCATGTTAATAAAATGAGTAAAACTGCTAGAAAAAAGTGTGAAACATAAATTATAAAGTTTGACAATTTAAAAATAATAAAACAAAAAAATACACAACAGAAAAACATTAAAAATTGTCTTGTCCTTTCAATAAACTGGTTATTAGAGAGGATATTACTTGTATTTAGAGATTAAGAGTACCAATAGTATCACCTATAAAAAATCATTTTATGTAAGTTTATTTTGTAAATAATCTAAAGTGCATATAAATAAGCTGGGATATCCTTTAGGTTATAACCGAAATGCAAGAAAGACCATATTTTTGTGTATTATGATGTTTAAAGAAAGACCATAGACAACTTTTTTTTTTTGAACTTGACCATAGACAAAACTTCTGTTATCTTTTTTACTGAAACATATATATTGGTTTTTTTTACTGTTTAACACTTTTTATGTGATCCACCTTTAGTATTATCCAATCTAGATTTTCAGAAAAAAAATTAAGTAAATTATATTCTTAAACCTCTATGTTAGACAAACGCCCAATTTAGTAAAATGTATGAGACAGATTTGGATATTTTAGCTCCTTAACAAAGATAATAAAAAAATAATTTAATATTAATACTGTTATAAATTTAATATGGTGGGGCTGAGACAGAGGAACAAATGGGATATTGCAGTGAAAGGTCTTGTCAAAGCATCCCAAACATTCAGATGTTATGTTCCATCCATTTCTCATGTCTGTAACTCTTACATACTACTACCACACTATTGTACTCTACTAGAGTAATGAATAATGGGTGCGATATCCATATCCTCTGGCCCGCTAAAAAGTACTAAAAATGTACAAAGATTTCTTTTGTACCTTTCTTTTTACAGTGCAGCGCAGTTTTTTATCACTTTATGTTCCGTAATTTTTAACAGTTTCATACTTTTGACATGTTAAACTTTATATTTTTCGTTCCGTTTTTTCCGTGTCACAGTTTTATAACATATATAAAATTATAAAAAATTAAAAATCAAAAAAAAATTAAAAAACATGAGGGGTACAAATGGTTTTTTTTTAGGGTATTTATATTATGAGCCATGAATAAAATTACCTTGTACGACGAGTAATGACTAATAAGATACTCAATTGGAAATAAGTCGAGACTACTTATAATTATTTTTTTCTTTATTTTTTATAGGCGAATACACATATCATTATATATCATATATCACTATAAGTATGTTAAAATTATGATTACGCATTGTTTAATACAATTAAGGCATTCACTATGAGAAGTTTATCAAAAGGTTTTTAAACTCATAAAAATGTTTATCTTTTGTTTCAACTATAGTGAGCTTAAAGTTTATATTTATGTGGCATGAATAAGTATAAGATTATAGTGAACTTAAAGTTTATATTTATGTGGCATGAATAAGTCTAAAATCTTATACCTTTTTTATATTTAATGTATTGTATTTCATATTATTGTAAAACGTTTGTACATAGTTTTTTTTTTTTGAACGGCATTAGATTAAAAAGGAAACTTAGCAAGGAGCTAAGTAAGAATTACAAGGGAGTACATACAGCAATTTGTGGGTTAAAAAGCCACTCTAGCCAATTACAAGACACTTTCCTAAGCCTATTTGAGATCCAAACAAAAGTGTAATGCTTGATGTCATTGAGGATGAGGTCTTTATTAGGTCTTTTAGAAGCGAAGATGAATTCATTCCGAAAACGCCATAAGAACCATAAGGTAGATTGGACCACGGCATCAAACAATATAGAAACTTTTGGAGTCAAATTTGAACGGCTTGACAGAGAAAACACATCATTGAGGTTGTCTACTTGGATGTTGTTTAAACCCCACCATTTAAGGACCTCTCTCCATATATTTAGAGCAACATCACATTTGACAAGGACGTGATCTTCCGTCTCAAGATCGTCATCACATATCGGGCATCGAGTTGAGTGAAGATCAATACCTCTAGAGTCCAAGTTAACTCGAGTGGGGATTCGACGATTTTCAATCCTGCAAGAAGCTATGTTGACTTTGATTGGAACTAGCTTATTCCATCTTGTTGCATTCGCATAAGATAAAGGAGATGAATCCATGATAAGCTTTCTCATACCTTTAACAGAAAATCTTCTAGATGAGTCAATAAGGCACTCCCATTTATCTTGATCGGATGTGACCTGTAAGTTGCAAAGAAGGCTTTGGAGCTGAATAAGCTCATCATAATCTGCAGAACGTAGATCCCTATTCCAGGCCCATCTAAACCTTAGCCTAGGAGGATCATACCGCCCATTATCAGGAATAGGAGGCCCACAATCTGAGATAGGCCTACTAAGAATGGCATGAGTGGGCTGATTAACAAGCACACCTTCTGCTAGAACTGGAACATCAGACACAAACGAGGTAGGAGGATTGATTGAGAAGGGATAACGATCACATACACGACAAAGAGGTTGGGTCTCTAGGCGAAAAAGTCTCGGGAAGTCAATAGAAAGTTGGGCATCACCAACCCACTTATCAATCCAAAATCGTGTGTTTTCTCCGTTGCCAATCTTTATTTTAAAAAGGGAATGAAGATCAATACCGTGCACACTAAGGTCCTCATTTAACTTGGCAATACGATACCATGGACCCGATTTACTTCTAATTAATGAAGCATCACGAAGGCCACCTTGAGGTCCGTGGATCGAGCAAATCACCTTACACCAAAAAGAGTTTTCTTCGGACAAGAATCTCCACCACCATTTTGAAAGCAACCCAAGGTTACTTACACTAAGGCTCTCTATATTTAGCCCTCCGTTCGAAAATGGGGCAATAACTCTATCCCAAGCCACCCATGCAATATTATTTACATCCGATGAACCACCCAAAAAGAACTTTCTACGGATGGATTCAAGCTTCTTTATAATCATTTTAGGGGTTTTAAAGGTTGAGAAAAAGTAAACCCCAAGACTTCCAAGAACGGATTTTGCAAGTGTGAGCCTACCTCCAAATGAAAGGGAATTAGCTTTCCATCTCGTAAGCCGTTTAAGAAAACGCTCAATGAGAGGATTCCAATTAAGGCTTCTAGACATATTGGCACCAATGGGGAGGCCTAGATAAGTACAAGGTAAGTAAGACGGTTGGCACCCTATTGAAGAAGCGAAAGAGTAAAGTTCAGATTCATTTATACCAATTCCAAAAAACTTGCTTTTGTTGAAATTCACCTTAAGCCCGGAAGCAAGATAAAAGCAAGTGAGAATTCTAGAAAGGTTTTTGATATTAGGCTTCGACCATTCCCCCAATATAATAGCATCATCCGCAAATTGTAAGTGGGACACATGAACCTTATCTTTTCCCACTTCAATGCCATGGAAGACCTGCTTACTTTTTGCCTCAACCAATACCACATTCAGAGCTTCCATTGCTATAATGAAAAGGAGAAGCGAGAGGGGATCACCTTGACGAAGTCCCTTTTCAAGCTTGAACTCCAAAGTGGGTGAACCGTTAACTAAGACCGAGGCGAAGGACGATCTTAAGCAACCTTTGATCTAATTTCTCCATTTAAGACCAAAACCCATTTGATACATGATGGAGTCTAGAAGGACCAACTTAAAGTGTCAAAAGCTTTCTCAAAGTCAACCTTGAGGATAAACATTTTTCTTTTAAAAAGCTTTGCCCAAGAGATTATTTCATCAACAATTAAAGGACAATCGATAATTTGGCGACCTTTGATGAAAGCCATTTGAACATTACTTACAACCGAGGATATGACAGTAGATAACCGGTTAGCAAAGAGTTTTGCAATAATCTTATACTGGCGCCCGATAAGACTAATAGGCCTATAATCATTTAACGAAAGTGGGTCATCAATTTTTGGGACAAGAGTAATAAAGGACGAGTTGCAACCTCGTGGGATAAAACCCGAAGACTCAAACTCTTTGACATAGGAGAATATATCTTCACTAAATAGACTCCAATGCTTCTTGATTAGTTTGAAAGTTAACCCATTCGGACCGGGCGCTTTTTCACCACCACAACTCCACACCGCATCCTTAATTTCTTGGAGAGAAAAAGGTTGCTCTAAAAGAGAGGATTCATTTTGGGAGAGGAGGTTGAAGAGATTACTGGTAAAGGAAGGACGGACAAAACTATCGGTATAAGGTTTATATTATCAAAAGCTTTATAAGTTTTTGATTTGTCATGTTATAAAATATAAACTATTGAAAAGATCCACGATGGTGAATGTTCTTAACTTTTTGTTTTCCATATTCTACCAAAATTAATACATAAATTTGTACCATTTCAATTTGTGGTTCAAAAAAGTAAAATCAGATAAAACAAAATGTCAGAATCTTAAATTCTTATGTTTAAGATCGAGATCCTATTAAAATCATACCTCGCAAAACTCCTACTTAAAAACAAGATCGTTTTTGCTTTGTCATATTTAAAATTTTAAGGCTGGACGGTATAAGGCATAAGTCACCGCGGTAAGTTATGAACTCATGCGCGAGTCTTATGCCGCCTAACTAAGTGACTTTAATTTTTGCCATATTTCGGTGAGTAACTCACATAAGTGAATCTCATTTTTCGTGGGCCCCTTCTCTTTTTATTTAATGTATTTTATTTGGTTGTGAGTGTGTGTGGATATTTAATGAGGTATATTTTATATAAATTGTGTATTTTAATGAAAAGTGAGTTTGTGTTTTTTATTACGGTTGAAATGTGAGTTATAGTGAGTTTTATAATTGGAGAGAGAAAGCTAGTGTGGCGCTGATTGTGAGCTAGGGTAAATCTCGTGTCTCATTCTATAAAATCATGATACAATATATAATAGATACAGGACGATTCTAGAAGTTGGGCTTGAGCCCAAGAAACTAATCTACATAAATAATATGGGCTAACACTCCTCCGCAATTGGAGCGGGAGAACAGCGAATGCTCAAACTTGACCGAAATGCTTCAAAAAGAGATGACGGCAAGCCTTTGGTGAAGATATCTGCAAACTGATAACGAGAGGGAACATGAAGAACCCAAACCTGATCAGCAGCAACCAAGTCACGAACAAAATGAATATCAATCTCAATATGCTTCGTACGCTGATGTTGAACCGGATTGCAAGACAAATAAACAGCACTAACATTATCACAATACACAAGCGTAGAGGAAGACAAATGAGTGTGTAGCTTATGTAATAAGTTACGTAACCATTAAGTCTCAGCAACAACCTTAGCAACACCACGATACTCAGCCTCAACACTGGAACGAGAAAGCGTCGGTTGACGCTTAGAAGACCAAGAGAGGAGACTGTTGCCAAGAAAAACACAATAATCGGAGGTCAAACGCCGAGTAGTCGGAAAACCAGCCCAGTCTGCATCTGAATAAGCAACCAAATCTATGGTGGAGGATGAAAACAACTGTAAACCATAATCCAAAGTACCACGAACATAGCGCAAAATCCTTGTGAGAGCAGAGAAATGTGGCTCTCGAGGATCATGCATATGCAGACACACCTGCTGAACAGCATATGAAATATCTGGTCTAGTAAAGGTAAGATACTGTAAAGAACCTGCAAGACTCCGATATAAAGTCGGATCAAAAACAACATCATCGGTAGCACCTAGTTTAGACTCAGTATCCACATGAGTTCGACTGGGATTACAATTAACCATACCAGCACGCTCAAGAATCTCAACAGCATATTTCTTTTGTGATAAGAACATCCTAGAAGAATCCCGTGTAATAAAAATACCCAAGAAATAATTAAGGGAATCCAGATCAGTCATAGAAAACTCCTTATGTAATGAGCTAATAATCTGCTGTAACAATGCCTGAGAAGAAGCTGTAAGCACAATATCATCCCTATATAATAATAAATAAGCAGTATCCATCCCCTGTCGATATATAAATAAAGATGTATCACAATGACTATGCTGAAAACCCACACTGGTAATAAACGAGGCAAACCGCTGAAACCAAGCTTTAAGGGCCTGCTTGAGCTAATAAAGGGATAGTTGAAGCAAGTACACATAATCAGGATGTGCATAATCACGAAAACCGGGAGGCTGATGCATGTAAACTATCTTAGATAAATCCTCATGCAAAAAGGCATTCTTGACATCAAGCCGATAAACCAGCCAATGTCGAGAAACAGCTAAACTAAGAATCGTGCGAATCGTTCCCGGTTTAACAATCATACTAAAAGTCTCATCAACTTTAACCCCCTACATCTGAGTACTACCATTTGCCACAAGACGAGCCTTGTAGCGACTGAGCATACCATCATCCAAATACTTATGACAAAAGAGCCACATACAACGAACAATGTTGGTATCCAGTAGTCTGGGTACCAAAGTCCAAGTGTTGTTTTTAATATGTGCAGTATATTCATCACGCATAGCATTTTGCCAATTTTGATCACGAAACGCATCACGATAAGATTTGGGTAGCGGTGAAATTGAAGACACATGTAAAGTAAGACGATCAGGAGGGCGATTAGACCCGACACGAAAGCGTGTGACCATGGGATGAACCGACGCCGAATTAGGATTCGTGGTCATGTTGGTATTTTGGAAATCAAGTGGGTTGTAAGCTTCGTGAATAGGGGATGAGTCTAAATGGGTTATAGGGATGGTAGGTTAGGCCAAAGTAGATGGAGTAGTAGCCTGCTGGTCCGGAATTGGAGTAGGTATATGCGGATGGGTCGAATTTGGAGAGGGTGGTGGCGTAGCATGGTAGGCCAAATCATCATGGGCCAGGATATTGGTTCGGTTAGTGGGAATAGTAGAAGTCACAACACCGGGTATGGGTGGAGTGACAATGTCAGGATAATCATCAAGGAAAGTGTAACGAGGGGTAGTGTCGGGTTTAATGGTACCATACGGGAACATTGTTTCATCAAACGTGACATGGCGAGAAATGATAATTTTGTTATTGTGAAGATCAAGGCAATGATAACCGTGGTGGTTAGAAGCATATCCCAAAAATATGGCGGTGTGGCACAAGCCTTAAGTTTGTGGTCAGGAAAAAGGTGAGGGTAACACAAGCAACCAAAAGTACGTAAAATGCTATAATTAGGGTCACGACCATAGAGACGAGTGTAAGGGATTTCATTTGCAATGGTAGTAGATGGTAAAATATTAAGGAGATAAGTGGCCATGTTGAGGGCTTCGACCCAAAAGGTGGGTGGTAAATTAGCATGGATAAGTAAAGTACGTATGAGATTGTTAAGTGTATGAACCATACGTTCGGATTTCCCATTTTGTTGAGAGGTTTTAACAGAGGAAAAACAAAATTGAATGCCATTATCATTAAAAAGTTTATGAAAAGCACCGTTGTCAAATTCGCCACCATGGTCACACTGAAATGACTTAATTTCACACTTAAACTGAGTTTGCACATAGGTACGAAACAATACAAATTTTAAAAGTACATCATACTTATGAAGTAACGAATAAACCCAAACAAACTGAGAGTAATGATCCAAAAACAAGACATAATATTTGAAACCTGATAAACTCGGAATGGGGGAAGTCCACACATCTGAATGAATAATATCAAAACAAGAATTAACCACAGTATTGAAAGTAACAAATAGGAGCCTTACGTGTTTGTCAAGCTGACAAGCATGAAAAAGAACAGGAGGCTTCTCTTTATTATTTGAAATGAAATTAGAACAGACAAGACGCCGTAACACTTCACTCCCTGGATGTCCAAGTCGTTGATGCCACGTGTGTTGACTGACAAGTAACGCAGGCAGAAGAGGAGAAGGAGAGGTGACCGGGTAGAGATCTCCTGTGCTATCACATCGGAGAAGCACCCATCGAGTTGTGAAATCCTTAACAAAAAAACCAAATGCGTTAAATTCAATAGTACAATTATTATCATGAACAAACTGACGCACAAAAATCAAGTTTTTAACAATATGAGGTGTGATGAGAACATTATTAAGACGAAGTGATCCATAATTAGTTGGCAAAACACTATGACCGACATTGGTGACGGGTATGGTATGACCATCACCAACGGAGACAGAAGAATACATGCAATTATTAAAAATTTCACTAAGACTTGAAATAGAAGAATTAAGGTGAGTACTCGCACCTGAGTCCATATTCCATGCACTGCTAGTAGGGTCCTGAAGAGTCTCCGCATTAAAGGCATGCGGTAAATTAGTAGCTTGACCCAGAAGGGACATGGACCCGACTGTACCGGGCTGAGGATTAGTATTGGGATGCGTCAAAGAAGCAGCGAACCCAGATGGCAGTTGTTAGGCCGTGGAGTGCTGTTAGGCCAATGCCAGGTTGTAGGCTGCTGGACTAGTAGTGTCGGCTGTATAGTATGGAGTAGTGGGCTGGGCCGAGAAACCAGGTGGGCCAAATAGTTGTTGCATAAAAGGGGTAGGCATGGAGTGGACCGTGGAGTGGGCTGCGAATCCAGATGGATGTATAGATGGTAGGCATGTATTGAAGGCAACAGTTGGTGGGTCTGGGCTTGGACTTGAGATAGCACAACCGGTTGAATTAGTAAGGGATACAGAGTCTAATTTTTGCAATAAAGATTTCAACAATATATTGGTGTCATCTCTAATGTGGTATATCTTATATCATAACACGGGGTTGATTCTTGGATCGGGCTAGTTTCTAGAGAGAGAAACACTAGAGAGAATATCTAGAGAGAGAAAGTGTTTTTCTATGAAAAG
>BQNB010108434.1:0-22953 GCA_026074375.1 Tanacetum coccineum
ATTCGAATTACAAACCATTCATTTAAGTTATACTTTCTATTTTTAGTAACTTTCCATTTTTAGTAACTTTCCAAAATTAATAACTTTCCAAAATTAGTAACTTTCCATTTTTAGTAACTTTCCATTTTTAGTAACTTTCCATTTTTAGTAACTTTCCATTTTTAGGGTTTAATATGCAAAATCAACAATTTTCAAGGTTAAAAGGGTAAATATCAAAGTTTCACATTTTATTCAGATTATACCTTCCATTTTCTGTATTTACAAGTCAAACCCTTAATTTTACATAATTTACATATTTATCTGAGTTATATGTGATATGAAAAACCTTAGAAAAATATAAAATCAATTGTACAAATAATTTTTATGCCGATTTCATAATTAGCTAAAAATTAGGGTTTCGAACATGTTTTAATTTATAAAATCAATATAACATGCTTGATAATTTTTCTTAAGCATAGAATGAATTAATATGATGAAAAATGAGATAAAAAAATACCTTTGATGATTCTTGATGATTTTTAGAATTTAAAGAATTTGGTTGAGTATTTCGAACCAAAACAATTACCCCGAATGAACCAAGCCTTAAACAATATATTTTTCCCATGATCCTTGACCTTCAAAACACCTTAGAAAATTATCTAAGCCTTGGAAAAATTTTGTGTGCCGCCTCTTTTATTTCTTTAGGGTTTTGGGATTTTTGTTTTTAGGTTTATAAAAATGAAAATGCATAAAAGATATAATCAATTATTTGGCCGCATATTTTGGGCTTTCAAAAGGATTAAATCTGATTTTTAACTTTGCAATATTTATTTTGTATTTATCCTTATTTATTTTATTTAATTTGTATTATATAAATAAATAACTATTAATAATTTCGGCAAAATACATATATATAAGTAATAATTATTTTTCTTGCATAATATAAGATATTTTAATCTTACAAAAATATCATAATTGTCACATGTTGTATTTTTATAATTTCTAGAATTAAAATGAACTTTATTCATGCTTTTATGTAATTTTCTTACATTAGGGGTATTTTGGTAATTTTACACTTGTTGAGATTTTTAGGTTTTACAACTTCTTCCCCTCTAAAAAAAAATATCGTTCTTGAAAATTGAAATGAACCAGAATGAAAATGAAATGAGAACGAAACGAAAACATACCAAACTAGACAAAGAAATGAGGATAACTAGCTCGCATAGACTCTTCGGTCTCCCAGGTAGCCTCACGCTCTGGGTGATTCTTCCAAAGAATCTTCACAAAAGGAATAACTTTGTTTCTCATGACTCTCTCTTGCCGATCCAGAATGGATTCAGGTTCCTCGGACAAAGACATATCAGGCTGAATCTGATCAAAAGGATAAGATGCGACATGCAATGGATGATAATGGTATCCCCTCAAAAGAGATACATGAAAGACATCGTGAACGTGCGATAACTGCGGAGGAAGTGTCAGACGATACGAAACCTCTCCAATACGTTCCAAAATCTCAATTGGACCAATGAATCGAGGACTGAGCTTGCCCTTGATCCCAAAACGTTTAACTTCTCTGAATGGCGAAACTTTCAGAAATACACGATCTCCAGCTTGAAACTCTAAGTCACGTCGATGCTTATCAGCATAATTCTTCTGTCGCGATCTAGCCTCTTTCAATTTCTCCTTAGCAACAGTCACTTTCTCAACAAGATTGAGCTAACACTGGAACAATCACAACAAGGTGTTAGTAATGACGTCTTGGTAAGCATTGAAGGCGTTGAAGAATTAAAAAGAAATGTATGGATAAAGGGTCTAAAGAAAGAAGCCCTCCACACAACTTAAGGCAGAAACCGGGTCAATACATATGCTGTCAAAATCACAAGTTGATTGCTGACATTGAAAACGACATCATGGACCCAGTGATGCAATGCACAACCCTTCCCAGCCATTCGGGTTTCTCTCAATAGAAACTTGTCTCATTTGTCACGGAGATACACAAGTTATCTATTGACATCTCACTCCGAGATTGTTGATATTGAATAGGTGGCAATATGCTCCAGCCTCCGAGTACTAAAACCAAAATGCACTAATCGAGTCTAGAGCCAAGAGATAAATCTAAATCTCGTTAGGACACATTCCATTTCAAACACTTGTTGAACATCATCAAGTTCACAAGCTGTTATCAAGAGTCCTACGCAATATCATTGTGATATTTGCCAGAACATTCAGAGTGATACTCTTTAGTATTCACAATGACGAATGGAAATCCTTCTAGTGTCATCATCAAACAGCACTGCGGTAGGTGACTTGCGAGATTCTATATGAATCAAACTTGTGACAACTGGATATCGATTTGGTCCAGTAAATGAATTGACGGTTGATGAATTTTGATAAAAACATGACACTCTCGATGTGTTACAAAAACTCTTTAACGAGTGACACGTCGATTGATTTTCAAATCAATTTTCTCGTTTATCACTAACGTAAACCTGCAGGTCAAACGGTGGTAACGGCAACCTCAATCCCATTCAAATGCTCAATCTACGAAGACATACTATCTAGAAAGCTCAAGATTTAAAGACAAAGACTTCCGCAAACTCTGATTTGAAGCTTTCAAGATAATGCAAAAGTATGAGCATGTTGGTCAAAGACATAAGATCGCAAGATGGCAAAGACGATAAAGACAATGACAAAGGCTCAAAGTCAAGATCGCAAAGCATGAAGGAACAAGCCTACAACAAATAACAAAGACAAAGACCAAGAACACTCAAGCTTAAACGACAAAAGCAATCTCACTGATCTCATGAAGGAGTGTCATCAATGAACTCACTTCGGGGGAGATTGTTAGCCTCAATTTATTGAGTCGAACAAGGAAGTTCAGTCACTCTACGATGGAGCTTCGGTCTTTAATTAGTTAATGTTGTAATAGGATAATATCGGGAATCGGGCTCGATAGATAATCTAATATTGTATATGTTTCGGGTTTAATCCCAAACAAAACCCGAGCCCGGGTCCTAGTTAAATATCCCGCGCGTCACTTTTAAGTGTCGGGGGTATATAAGGAACTTTTCCACTTGGAAAAGTAAGTTGTTTCATTTCTAATATATCTTTCTCTTTTCTTTTCTCTCTCATTTCTCTCTCCTCTTTCTCTCTCTAAACAACTCAATCTCTCTTTCTCATTTCTATCTCGATTTCGTGTTTGATTGTGTGAAGTAAAGTGTTAACGGGATCCTACACCGCGTGATCCGAATATGAAAAAGCAGTTAGTTCGAAACCGGTGTCCTTCGGATACCAGAGACCCATGTTAATGGAGTCTTTTTAGTTTCAAAAACGTTTAATAACGTCCCCTATTTTCTTAAGTGTCCAATTTTACAAATCGCTTAAACAATTCTATAACCGCTAATCCTTTTCAAATCTCGCCCTAAATGTCCAAGTTCGTACCATTTTAATAATCCTACTTTTTATTAAGGTGTCATCTCAAATAACCTTTCATGACATTTCTAGTTGTTCTAACTAATTACTTAGCATTTTTATATGTTTCGCTTGCATTTAAAATATCCAAAATCGTCCGAAAGTGCCCTGAAACCTCTTTTTATTACTATTCAAACAGCAAGCATTAATTAGAGTTGTTTCTTAAAAAACTAACTTTCCTCCGATTGTGGTAAACATGCTCTCCGTTTTTTGACTTTTAGGCTAAACGGTTGCCAACGTTATAGTAAAATCTCATTCCGGACAACTTTCGTGTTTTATACTTAAGCCGATTCGGACCCGAAGGGCTCCGAATCGCCCGTTTTAGCTGCTGATCGTCATTACATTATTTCCATTTACGCCAAAATGTTTTCGAGTTTCGATTTGGCCATTAACATGGCCGTTTTATGATCCGAATTAAGTGAGGTATATGAAAAATTATCTATTCGAAATAATGCTCTCAAACCCTACTTTTACAGCCTAATGAAACTTTTTAGTCGCTCCAAAACCACAAAACTAATTCGAGATAGCAAGTTTTTTACGCGAAATACGCCCCAAAACACAACCAACCTCGTCATATTATGCTAACTCTAAGCCCCTAAGTCTTTATCACCGAACAACCAACCACCCAAAACCTAAACTTTAATCCACCCTAATCTCTATGTTTGCAACTCTCAACAACTCTCACTCTCACCAAGAACAAAATACAAAACATAAACATAAAGTGTAACAATGTTTAACTTCCATTTTAATAAAAGATGACAAAATATTTGACTTATTTCTTTGTAAAAATAACCCAAACAAACACAATGGATCTTTATGAACAAACATAGATCTATAAAATAAAGATGAAACCAAACAAATGATTCCAAGGACACTTACAAATCAAGAAGAGCAAGTAGCAAAAACACTAGATCTAACCCACAAAACTATCGATCTATAAAAACCCAAATAATTCTTTTAAAATACCTAACTTAATAATCCTTAAAATCTTTAAAAATGAAACCAACCAGACACTTGGATCTACCTTAGATTAACCTTAGAAGTGACTTTAGAATAATGAATCTTGCTGAGAAATCAAAGTTATGGAGTGTTTGTGTGTTGTATGTGTGCCGAGAGCTAGGCAAGAGTAAAAGGAAAAATTTGTTTGTTGCTATGAAGAAATGAAGTGGAACCCTAAGTGTGGTTATAACATGGGTTTTATAGTACCATGGCTAGGGTTTTGGTTGTTTTTGGACTAGTGAGTGACGCCACAAGTACCAACACACACCAAGGGTGTGTGTTGGTCTTTGGTTCGGCTCGTAATAGAGGCTCATAAGGACCAGATGGTTCTATTTTTCAATGCCAAGGTTCAAGTGATACGATCATGGGTTCAAAATTTGCAAGTCAAAAGTTTTGTAAGATGTGTACGTAAACACATGGTCTTAAAAACAGAGAAATGGTGCATGAGAATGACATTCGACATTTGTCACTAAACAATCTTGTGTAAAGCATGAGCACATGCAAGGGATTATCAAGAAAGATGCATGTATGATTTAATTTTAAGCATGCACATATATAATTTTCGTGGGTTTTGGGTATAGAGATGGTTGAAACGAAATTTTTAAGCTTAGGGTATAATATTAACATAAACTATGAGTTTAACACGAAAGATTTTGAGTTTTCCTCCGGGTTCCGTTGGTCTAAAACGCGAAAAAACGCAATTTAATAAGGATAAAACCCTAAAATTAATATCGGAATGATTAAAAATCACGAAAACACCTCAGGAAAGCTATATAACACATAGTAATGCCTAAGTACATTTTTAACCGATGCCGGAAGAGCTCCGATGACGTTTCCAGTTTTTTACGCATTTAGTTCCTCGGATAAACTTCAGATATTAACCGTAACGCATAAAGAATTTAAAGTAGATGTCTGGAATGGGGTCTGGAATAAGCTAACACGGGAATTTACGGGGTGTTACATACTTTCCCCGTTAGAAGACTTTGTCCTCAAGCTTAGGACGTAGCTTGAGATGGCGATACAGGGTAGCCAACAGATGAGGGACTTCTTCTGCATTTGGATCTTACGCGTCCTATGTTACTCGGACCACTCTTGAAGAATTCCAAAACACCTTCATCTATTGGAATGCGACTTGCTTCAAACGCTTGACTATCGCGGTCCATAATCTCAACCGGTTTCTTCATGAAATTGAGCATTTTCATCAATGTGGATTTCGTCTAATGCAATTCGCGAGCGGATTTTAAAACCATCGGATAAGCACTTCTTATGTCGAGACGTAAAAGGTGCTTTGACACGGACTTAGTTTGCTCTGGTAATTCTAGTCGATATGCAACCGTTTCCACCTGGTCATATTCTCTGTGGTCGTACGACAATTTCTGTCCATTAAGCAAGAGCGTCTCCCACCTCAGCCCAACAGATAGGCGGTCCGACATTGTGCGACTATACAACGCCTCAAAAAGGTTCAAGCTAATACTTGTATGATTAGGCTGTTGTTTGTAGGAAACACTAATATGTTAAATGTCTGTCTCAACCACCTTCCCGAAATCTATCACACATGGCTCGGGATCATGTCTTCCAATGTTTGGATAGTCCTCTCACTTTGACCATCTGTTTCGGGGTGATATGCCGTACTCATATCTAATTGAGTTCCAAAAGCTTCTTGAAGAGATTGCCAGAATTAGGACACGAACCTACCATCGCGATTATGCACGAGTCTTCAAACATAAAGTTCCATCTGCACGTGGCTCCAGATTCTTAATCATACCATGTAGATCTTCTGTCCCGTAATTCTCTTCTTTTCTCGCCTCAACCTGAGCATTCAAGATCCGCGCAGGGAGGTTCAAACCGATTGTCATAACTAAGGCCTGAACTCGTAGTGGCTTAGGTCTACTCTTTCTGCTCAACGCATCAGCCACTACATTCGCCTTTCCCAGGTGGTAGCGTAACTCGCAGTCGTAGTCACTTAACAGTTCTAACCACCTATGTTGCCTCATATTCAACTCTTTTTGATCTAGAATATGTTGCAAAATCTTATGATCAGTGTACACAACACACTTCGTACTGTAAAGGTAATGTCTCCACATCTTGAGAGCGAACACCACAGCTCCCAATTCTAAATCATGTGTCGTGTAGTTCTTCTTATGGATTTTGAGTTGGCAGGATGCATAAGCTATGACTTTCTCCTTTTGCATCAACACTGCGCCTAATCCTTTATGAGAAGCATCATAGTATACTATGAAGTTTTCACTTCCTTCTGGCAATGCCAAAATTGGTGCACTACACAACTTTTGCTTCAATGTCTGGAAAGCAGTTTCCTCCTTTTCACCCCAACTGAACTTTACACTTTTTTGAGTCAGCTTTGTCATAGGCTTGGCAATCTTGGAGAATCCTTTGATAAATCGTCGGTAGTACCCGGCCAGACCTAGAAATTGGCGAATTTCTGTTGGAGTTTTGGGTGATTCCCAATCCTTGATTGACTCAATCTTCGCAGGATCAACATGAATGCCTTCGCTATCAATCACGTGTCCAAGAAATTGTACCTTCGATAGCCAAAAGTCACACTTTGAGAACTTGGCGTACAATTCTTCCTTCTTTAGCAACTCCAAGATTAGTCTAAGATGTACATCATGTTCTTCCTTGGTCTTAGAGTAGATCAAGATGTCATCGATGAACACGATCACAAATTTATCTAGGTATGGTCTGCATACCCGGTTCATTAAATCCATGAACACTGCCGACGCGTTAGTCAACCCGAATGGCATCACTTGGAACTCGTAATGTCCATAGCGAGTTCTAAACTCCGTCTTTGGGATATCTTCATTGCGAACTCTGAGTTGGTGGTAACCAGACCTCAAGTTGATCTTTAAGTACACACTTGACCCTTGCAACTGATCAAACAAGTCTTCGATTCTCAGAAGTGGGTATCGATTTTTCACAGTAAGCTTGTTAAGTTTACGGTAGTCGATACACATTCAGAAAGAGTCGTCTTTCTTTCATCATTTGAGATTCTATTAAGTATTTTGAATAGCTTAGGGACCCTAACATTTCAACTTACAATTTTAAGGGTAATTATGAGAAACTTTCCATATTTAGGGTAATATACAAAAATCAACAATTTTCGAGGTTAAAAGTGTAAATATCAAAGTTTCACGATTCATATTCAGATTATACATCCATTTTCTTGATTACAAGTCAAACCTTAATTGTTACATAATTTACATATTTAGTCCTTTGGTTTATTAATTAATTAAACATTACTTTAATTATCCATAAGTACAAAACAAGCCCTTATAGACTCCAATATGACAAAATCATAATTTATACATTAAATACTAACCAAACCTTATACTTTTCAGAATTTACAATTTTAGTCCCTCTATTTTAATTAATTACTTTCTAATTACTTATTATATGTAATTAACCATTTTAATCCAAAATAATATCAATATGACCTTTTATACCCCCCAACTTATTTTATAACTAATAAATTAAAAGTAAAATAACAATGTCTAAAACAGACCCATAGTTTCCAGAAATTACAAAACAAGTCCTTATACATTTAAAATCACAAATCGGCTAACAATAATCACTAAAAACCTATTAATATTTATTCACAAAGAATTCCAAATAATGTAAACAATCATTAGCATTAATAGAACCTGGAAAAATTATTAAAACCCTAACCCCAATTTTATTTCTTTCCTTTTTCCTTTAATTTAAGAAATCGGAAAAACATGAAAAAAACCCCAAAAATTCTTCGAAGGGGGGGTTGTAGATGTGGAGGGGGGGTATCCTTCATAAATTTTTGTCCAACAATTTATCAGAGTATTATTATGTGATATAAGAAACCCTAAAAAAAATAAACTCAATTTTACAAATATCATTTGTGCCGATTACTAAAATATTCCAAAATAGGGTTTTCTAATATGATTTAATTATTTTCGATCAATATAAATCATGAACATTTTTCCCAGGAATATTTATGGATTATAAAAGAGATGATAAATGAATACAAAAATACCTTGATGATTTCTTTAAGTTAATGACATTATTGTAACCCGTAACTTTTCGTAACCAAATAATTTCCCACGATCGAACCAAGCACTCTAAAATTTTCCCACTATTTTTCCCACAATCCTTGACCTTCAAATCACCTTAGAAAAATCGTTCTTCCTTGGAAAAATTCTTTGGCCGGCCCACTTTGATTTAGGGTTTCGGTGGTGTTTTGTTTTAGAGATTTAGCAAATGAAAAGTGTAAAAGAGATATAATGGAGAATTATGCCGAGTTTTTGAGGCTTTCAAAAGACTAAAATCAGATTTGTAACTTGCCAACATTTATTGTGTAATTATACATATTTATTTTATATTAATTTAATGTAAAGAACTTAATGTAAATAATTTCGCATAACAATATTCATAAACATTTATTATTTTACTATATAATAAGTAATGTATTTTAATCTTACATAAATTTCATAATATCTACAATTGCATTTTTTATAAATTTCTAACATTTAAATGAATATTTATTTTATATGCTTTTAGAGATTTCTTGCATTAGGGGTATTTTGGTAATTTTACACTTGTTGAGATTTTTAGGTTTTACAATTTCATTCAACGGTGTTTTGGTCAATTCGATCAACTTGTCTTTGTTATTTAACATCTTTTTAAACATCAACGCAAACTTTGGCATATGGATGAGGCATCCACAAAAACAAACCTCAAAAATGAAGGTACAAAAGATTTTCCATAAACTTTGAAGAAAGAATGTCGTCTTTTTCACAATCTTTTTGTTTGTTGATGTCTCGATTGGAGTGGTAAATTAGGGTTTGACTTTTGTTAGCAACGAAAGAAGGCATCTTCGATTGTTCTTTGTCTATTGGGTTTGTTCTTGGACTAATGGAGGAGGTTGGATGTCTTCGGTGCTTGGTATCTCCGTATCCTTTGTCGCCTCACTTTCATTTTCCACCATCGGTGGTGGAATCGGAGGTCCATCGTATGAAACACCACTACGAGTTGTAATTGCCCTTGCTTCATTTTTGGATTTGGAATTGGTATTGCTTGGTAAACGACTTGAACTTGAAGGTCGTTTGGTGTGATAGCTTGCATGAAACTAATCAATCATATTACTGAAAATCATCTTGTTTCTTTTGAGAATCATTGTAAACTCTTTGAAAATCATTTTGGTTTCTTTGAAAATTATCCAACTTTATTTGTAAGTTATTCATGTTTGCATCATTTTGCTTTAGCATAACTTTCAAAATCTGTATTAGACACACTTGAATTATGAAATGGGAGGCAAAGCTTAGAATTAACAAAGGTATGTTCGATGGGGTTTGAATTGTGTGGGTGCTTGGTAAACGGCTCCTTGGTTGTTTTTAGACGGTTAAGGATTAAAGTGGAGAGTTCCACTTTTTTGATTCGAATTTGAAATTAATTTCCTTTATATCGTTTTGTGTGGTATTGGTTTTATTTTGAACATTCGGTTTTGTATTGAAACCCGGTGGTCTTATTTGAACTTGCCAGAATTTCGGAAGTTGGTTGGGAGGTGGAGAAAATTACCAAACGGCTGCGGTTTGTATGAAATTTGTTGGATGTTGCGTGAAAAAACGGAAGAATCATTTTCCACCTCGAGTTAAACGGCATAGTTTAACAAGGTAGTGATTCGATCCACAATAACCAAACTTCCACAACCGCTTTGACGGGGTGGCGGGAGTGGTAACCAACTACAGCTATCATTTCATATCATCAGTTAGTTTTCATCATAATAGTCATCTATATCCTCAAGATGAAGACGCGATTTGTTGAATATTATCGAAAGAATTATTAGAAGGGTGAAGAAGTAGAAGAGAGCACAGTACTCAGACTTGAATCAAATACACGACTCCTTGAGTAACCTAAATATTGACTTGCCTTTCAATAATCGCTAAACCTTCTTGAGGCATCTTGTCTAAAAAATGCCACCCCGGCGAAATCTAAGGCTATCCTTGATCGTTGGAATTCAAAGAATTGTAAAAAGTTACGAGTTTGGTTGTAGTTCCGAGAAGCATGTGAGACATGACGAAATAGACCCTTTAAACGTTCCCATGCTTCATTGAAGGTTTCGTTTGGTTCTGGGAAAAAATTGGTGATTTTGTTTCGGAGATAAGTCGTTTTTGATGGTGGGAAGAATTAGTTTATGAATTTTGAAACAAGGTCGTCCAATGTGAGAATTGATCTAGGAGGTTCCTTGTCTAACAATAAAACAATTCTCGGGCTTCACCGCTAAAAGGAAAGGAAAAAGCAAAGCCTTTATCGAGAGTATTCGGAACTTCGGATGTCTAAACGTTGAAAGTGACCATTGTTGTAAAAATCGAAGATGATTGTGATGTCTGTCAACCCGTAAACTTGAATACTTTGCACAAGATTGATTAAGGTTGCTTAAAGCTCGAAATAGTTGCATTAATCGGTGGAACAACAATTGCATCTTCATATCCCTCAGATGGTATCTTGTAACATCTGAGCGTCTAGCTCAGTATTGTCTCCATTGCAACAATGTTTGATCGACAATTGGTGCGTAATATCTTCTAAATGAAAAATTTATCAACAACAACCGGAAGAGTTATGTTTTGACGACGTCTTCGAGATTGCGAACGAGTGCGCATAAAAAGAAAAACTAAAAATCAAAAAGTAAAACTTTACACTAATTAATTTTTTTTAGCAATGAATTTTAACGGTTACACGGAAGAGACTTAAACCAAATAATCAACTACTTTACGGTAACTCTTAAAAATTGCTTTTTTAAGGAGGCCTATTAGTAAGACAACAAATTACAAGTGTTAAATCTTTAGTTCGATTTGGGAACCAACAAGTTCACCGGAAATTAAAATGATAATACCTCCGTTGAGAATATTATATTTTGGTAATTTTTACCAATTGGTGACTTTTATTTCTTTAATTAAAAAGGAAATTTTTTTATATTTTTGATTTTTTTTTCTTTTTTTCTTTTACTTATACTAAAAAGAAAAGGAAAATATTTTTTTACTTTTTATATTTTATGATTTTTTTTGTATTTTGAATTATAAAACTGAATGAAACTTTCGATGGTGAAAGGATCTTCAACCAAATAAAACTCAAACGAATAGAACTAAACAAACTAGTCCCCGGCAACGTCGCCAAAACTGATGTGCAATATTATACACGCAAAATATATAAGATAAAATACTCAAAAGAGCTAATTAAGAAAATTCCCATAAAATTCACTTCTCTTAAATAATTATAATATAGATATATAATACGTATATTAAACCGATTAAATATGATCACCCGGTCGTTACCCAACTGACTAGTGAAATTGAAACCACGTTTTAGTTCGGATTCTGATTTGAATGAAGCAAAGATATTTTTGATAAGCTATTACTACTAAACAAAAAGCAACAATTCCAAAATTTAATTAAAAACGCGAAACGGGACACTAAAACTAAGGCCAAAAACCTAAATTCTACAAAATTAAACCTAATTTTTATTTTTTATTTTAAAATGATCTAAGTAACTAAAAACAATTTAAAAAACTAGGACGAAAACGGAGTTAAAACGAGGGTTAAAAATTGAAAACCGAGAACGGGAACGAAACCCGTTCTTTAAAAAATGAATTTTTGCAAAATAGACCCTACGAAAGTGAAACTAATTTTCCTACAAACTTTATGATAAAAGAAAATTTTATAAATTTTTTTTTATTTTTCTGATTAATTTTCTATTTTTTATGATTTTTTAAAGTTTTTAAAGAAAATAAAAGATTAAAAATACTAAACTTAGAGTAAAAATTCTAGAAAAAATTCAGAAAATAGCTTATGATATAAGATTCCTAGGAAAAATAAGCCCGAAGTCGTAGCTTATAAAATAAGCCACGAAATAAGCTTAACAACTTATTTGGCTTAAGAAGCCAAATTGTGTATAAAGATTTAATAAAAGGAAGAGTGAACGGATGAGCTATTGTAGCATGGTGTTAAGGCATGTGTGTTGTGTATGGAAGGTCGTGGGTTCGAGGCAGGCAAAGCCCCACTTTTTGCACTTTTTATTTTTTTTACTTTTATGAAAAACTAAATATTGGAAATTAAAAAGGGCTCAAAATTAAGCAATTTTAATAAAAGGCACATAAGCTGAAAACCACTAATAAGCTTAAAAACAGCTTATTAAAAAGCTGTATCAGTGAGTGGGGTTTTGTTCTTGATTTTACTTATAAGCTTGTAAAAAGCTCATTATAAGCTCAAAATGAAAAAGGAAAAGTGTTCTAGACAGCTTATGAGATGCTTAATCTAAGTATGAAAAGAAACCTAAGCTAGAAACACTTAAAGGCCACTAAAATTTAAGGTGAAAATGCTAAACTCAAGAAATTTAGGCAAAAAGCACAAAATCCATATAAGCTCAAAAGTTCATTAAGCTATTTCTGAATAAGAGCTTTTACAAACTAGCTTAAATACTTCTTGACTATATAACTAAATCATAAAATCAACTTCTTAAGACTAGAAATCAAAAATTTTAAGCACTAATCCTAATCCTACTATTTTTGGCTTTTTAGGTTTTTTGAGTGACTTAATCTATATTAAGCTATAACTAATCTAAATCCTACTTGAATTTAAGAACCTAAGACCTACTTTTACTTAACTAAAAACAAGCCTAAAAATGTCAGTAGTAACTAACTTATGGGTTTAGTACATGATTACCTATTGCACAATTTGCAAACAATAGTGCAGTTTACCTAAGAAGGGTAAACCTGCACTACTTACACTTATTGAGTGTGTATGAACACACTAAATTCACTAGCAAAAGCTCAAAGAGCAAAAATCAAACTTAAGCTATCAAAACTAAGCTAAAAACTCCCCTAGTGCTGACATTATGAAAATAAGCTCTAATGTTTTCATTTTCAAAATCTAACTTATAAAAACTCTTAATATATAATTTTACCATGAAATTAAACTGACTCAATGAAAAAACTAAAGCTCACTTTGACTAATTGTGGTCAAAGAGCCTTATTCCAGAACACCCCTTTTAGGTGATGACAGGTTTGAGTTTACACTTATATGCAAATCAAAATGTAACAAGTATTAAATACCAGATAAAAACTAGCTTTAAACAAACTTAATTATCATGAATTAACAACGAAATAAGCATTAATTTAAGATTTAAGCTAATTTACTTATTTTTGGTTTTTTAAAGCTTATATGACTGATTATATAAAAACTATGATCTAGGTTATGAAAAGAAAAAACAGATTAACTATTGTGACTATTAAGCTAAATAAAACCCAAATAAGCAAAAATAAGCAAACTTAATAAGCAAATAAGCAGATCTAAATATAGAAAGCAATAATACCACTATTTAAGGCTAGAATTATAGGAATTAAAAGAGAAACTTACAAAGTACCTCTAGCTAAACAAGAGGACCCTAATAGGGCAGCTACAAGCTCCCTAGCTTATTAATAAGCTAGGGTATAAGTCCTTGGGGATCCTTCCCTTTTAGATCCCCCTTCCATAAGCTCAAATCCACAAATCAAGGTAAGGTATTAGTTAAACTGATTTTAGATATTTAGGTATGACTATGACTGAAATAAGCTCAAATCATGAGCTTATAGACTCATGAGAGCTGCTGAGCTTATTGAGAGCTTATTGAGTAATAGTAGAAGACACATTTGCTTATTTAAGACTTAAAAGTAAAAACAAGTATGGCAGATTATAAAAAGTAGATTTCATTAACTAAAAAACTTTATTACATGATTGAAAGGAAAATTACAAGAGATTTAAAAATACATTAATCTTAAAAATTATATCTAATTAAAAACAGGAAAAAAGAAGATACAATGTGTGTGTGATAGTGTGCTATTTATAGCCTTGAGAGGAACATTCTAGGCCATTGCTTGCTGCCCACATGCCACTTTCACTCATCACCATTCATTCAACTAAATCATTAGACAGATTTGAGCCGTTTGATCAATTGTAGACACAATAGGATTGCCAAGCTGTCATTACTTTTATTGTTACAGCTTATCTACTATATGTTATGTCGAAATAGTACCAAACCCATATTCCATTGTGCTTCTCCATTGATGACGTGCCTAGAGCTTTGAGAGCTAAATAATAGCCTAGATTTACTAATTTACCCCTGCGATTCCATGTTAGACCCAATGAATTGTCTTCCTTCACCCACATTCCAAAAGAAGCCCTTTGATTTTGACCCAGGGGTAAAAATGGGGGAGACGTGTGAATAGTGTTCGCGCCCATTTTTAACAGAAAGGTAATTCAGTTGTAGTTATTGGATAATTTTACACATGACCCCTCTCTTCTTATCCATTTTTGTAGTTAATAAAAGTAGTTTAAATAAAAATGGTGGTATAGGTCCCTTGTTTGGTTTTATAAAGAGTAGTGTGCTAGGCATGTGCTATTGGTGATCTGGGTAGGGTTCTAGGGGTTTTTCAGGCCCAATAAGGGGTGAGGGGTTTATTTTTGTAATTTTGTTTGAAACCTTGGTAGTGAAAAAGGAATGTTTTTGGGTTTTGTCTTTTATTGTTTGACTTTTGTGACCAATGTTTGACGTGTATTTGACCGGAGCTTAACTTTTTTGGCTTCGCTTGATTCTTTTGGCTTCTTTTTGTACTTTTCTGATTCTCGTGTTCGTGCTTGCCCGTTTTTGACTATTTTCTTGTGATTTTTTATGATATATCCGTACCTGCACACACATAACCTAATACAAGCATAATTATAGCCATTGTTTGGTCAGTTTTGGGTTTAATTGGGTTATCACTTAGGTATTAACGGATATGAGTGTAAATTTTACACTATCAGGTATCTGACCCCGATGTCCTGCACCTATAGTTAGGAGTAGATATAAGAGCCATCTGGAGAATATTCATTTGAGTATCGACATAGGCACTAGGATGGTCATTGTTATGTCATTCGATGATATCCGAATGACTTGGATGATGTTGTAACGTGAAATTTACCATCACATGTCTGAGGTTCGTATTGATAGGATTGTCGGGATTGAGACTGCTACAGAAGACGGTTGGAGGCTGATTAGTTGATATCTAGGGGACATAGAGTTAGTATGATCAAGAGGATTGACAGCTTGATGTTGGAGAACCTCAAGGTTCGTGCTATGTTGGATATCTATAGAGGGATCGTTTGGAACAGTCCTTCGTCATCCACATGTTCTCTTTCACATGAGGAGTATCGTCAGGTATCGAGGGATCGAGATGATCACTCGGGAGAGACTTAGGTAGGTTAGAGTCGTATGTTGATCGAGCGGTTTGGGTTTCCGCCCTATACTAGTATAACCAATGATCATGTAGAAACTAAGACTGACGGTCGTCTATATGTATAGCAGTAGAAATAATTGTGGATCATGTACCTATTTTGTATTTTAGTTGTAATCGAATTATGCTTTTATTCTTTAAATGAAAAGCATGTTTTGATTCTCTCGCTTATTTATCTATATTGTTATTTATTCATTCTGGAAATCGTGTTGTAATTATATTTTATTTCATAGCATGTATTAAATTATCATTATCAATAATCATGTATTCGTTTCAAAATCTCACCATGGGTTGTGTCTTGTGATGTAGAACAATGACTATCACTCGCTCCTGTATGACCCCTGAAGCAATCGAAGAACTCATTAACTGACATGTGGAAGAAGCGTTGGCTGCTCATGAGGCGACCCGTGCCACCAATGCTCTCGAGACTAAAACCAAAGCCAAAATGGCAGTGATGGTGACAATGGAAATGGTGGAAATGGAAATGGTGGAAATGGAAATGGTAGAAATGAGAATCCAGATGAGAATGTTAGAGGTGATAGACTTGTTACTAGATAATGCACCTACCAGGACTTCATGAAGTGTCAACCACTCCAAATTTAAGGATACGAAAGAGTTGTATGATTGATAAATGGTTTGATAAGATGGTCGAACTTGTTCCAATCATCACAACCCATAGAAGTCGCCAAGTTAAGTATGCTACTTGCACCCTGTTGGACAGCGCACTAACTTGGTGGAACTCACATAAGAGGACTATTGGGACTGAGGCTACATTTGCCATGTCATGGAAAGAGCTCATGAAGCTAATGACTGAAGTGTACTGCCTAAGGAATGAGATTCAGAGAATGGAAACTAAACTGTGGAACTTAACCGTAAAGAACAATGATTTGACTGCATACTTAGAGATTTCAAGAACTGACCATGATGTGTACCAAAATGGCCCTCGAGGAGGAAGATCAGGTGGAGAAATTTATTAGAGGTCTTCCCGATAATATCCAAGGAAATGTGATTGCTGCAGAACCCACAAGGCTACAAGATGTTGTTCGAATTGCCAACAACTTGATGGATCAAAAGTTGAAGGGCTATCCTGTAAGGGACGCAGAGAACAAGAGGAGATTGAACAACAACTATAGAAATAACCGTGGGCGACAACCACCCCACAAATGATAGAATACTGGAGGTCAGAATGTTGCTAGAGTCTATATGGCTGGTAACAATGAGAAGAATGGTTATGAAGGAACACTTTCATTCTGCAATAAGTGTAAGCTACACCATGAAGGACAGTGTACTACTAAGTGTCGTAACTGTAAGAGGATTGGAAATCTGGCCAGGGATTGCAGATCTGTTATGACTGTACCCACTCAAGGAACTCCAGGGCTGAATCAGGGAGTTATTACGTGTTTTGAGTGTGGTGCACAAGGACATTACCGGAAGGATTATCCCAAAGTCAAGAACTAAAACCGTGGGAACAAAGCAAGAGTTCCTGATGCAAGAGGCAAAGCATATGTCCTAGGAGGAGGTGACGCAAACCCGGGTTCTAACACTTTCACGGGTACGTTCCTTCTCAACGATCATCATGCTTATATGTTATTTGATTTGGGTGCCGATAGAAGTTTCGTATCAAATACTTTTAGTGTATTGCTAGATATCATACCCTCTAACTTAGACGTTAGCTATGTTGTTGAGCTTGCTGACGGAAGAACATCAGAAACCAACACTGTGATTAGAGGTTGTACATTAGGATTGTTAGGACATCCATTTAATATCGACCTAATTCCTATAGATTTGGGTAGTTTCGACGTTATCATTGGCATGGATTGGTTAGCAAAGAATCATGCAGTGATTGTCTGTGATGAGAAGATAGTGCGTATTCCTTACGAAATGAAATTCTAATCGTTCAAGGAGACAAAAGTAACAAAGAGAAGAAATAAACATTAAGCATATAGAAAACGACCTCCATAAGACGTTTAATAAAATTCACATTCGATTTAAATAAATCAGAGTAAAATTTAGTTCCAATATAAGTAGGGGGAGTGGGCGGGAGTTAAACAAAAATTACAATAGGTCAAACATGACTCATTTGTATAATTACAGAAAACAATTATCGAAAGTGAAGAAAACCAAGCCTTTTTTTTAAAAGTTTTGATATCCTACAGCGACACGAATGCCTTTTAGTTTCAAATTGCCTATTTTTTTCCTAAGTAGCCCTTAATCCTTCCCTTCCCCAATGCTCAGCTAGCAAGATAATAACCTGAGAAAATACATGCAAAAACGTCAACAATAATGTTGGTGAATTCATAGGTTTAAGTAAAAACAGTATTGAAATAATTCAAGTAATATTTCAGTAAGAAAAGTAGCGTTACAACATTTCAAAGTATTATTTCTGAAATCCAAGTAGTGATTCAATAAATTCCAAGAAATTGTTTTGAGTAGTGAACCAAAGATTCAAGTAATAGTAGACTATGAAACACATTCAATAGTCCAAAACATAATTATTATATGCACTAAGCTCATGAACACCCAGAAACTTTAACAGTTTGTCCCCAAAGTATAGGATGCTTGCCCACATCCTAAAAGAACTCCAAATGTTAAATGCAGGCGCATGACAACTTGTGACTGGCAGGGGCGCGGAAAGAAATAAAAGTGGGGGAGATGTTGTCAGTGGCCGCGTTAGTAGAGGGGGACAAGACGGGCCGATGAGAGACATGGTCGGGGGGCGGGTGGCGTTGCGCTAGGGACAGGGAAACAGCGAGAGATTGGAAGCTGGTTCAACTATGGTAAGTTGGGGGGTGAGGTGGAGCGGTTTTCACAGATGTGGCTAAAGTGATGGTTATCTCATGTGATGTATAGGGGCAGAGGTAGTCTTGACATGGTGCTCGGGTGGTGAAAGGTCGATTTTACTATCGTTGGGTGGCGTGGCACAAGTGATAGATCTGAGTGGAGAAAGTCTGTGTATATGAGTAGTCTCGTGTGTACGTCAGACATAATATAACATTTAATTGTAGTAATGAGTATTTCAGAGTTTCGGGCAACGTGTTGCCTGCGCACGTCTTAGGTGTTTAGTGTAATCATCTGAGAGGGCATTCACTGTGTGTACGAGTAGGTTCTGAGTGAGTCAGCAGGAACAGCACAAGGACGTCAGTTTATCTGGTGTCACAGAATAGAACTGTTACCAATATGTGAGGCAGACACATGGCTTGATTGGAGTGTTCACGAGGAGAGATAGTGAGCACGGGTCGACACTTACGAGTCTCTGGGACGTACAGTTTTAAACATCTTCTTGCATAAACTTATCTATACAAGAGCGTCTCCGAAGACTACGATTGTGTAATATCTTAATTCGATTTTTTATGTGGATAGAGTGTGGAAGAATTTATATCTCGTTCTGACATACAGTGAAAAAGTGTGAATTTTGCACACAAAGTTGTTTAATGGACATCAGTGTTTCTTTTCGAGATTATCAGATTCTTATAATGATCGTAAGTGTTTCTGTAGGTTACTGAGAGGTAATTTGTGAGAGCTATCAGCACAATTAAATTAAGGTGGAGGGTAGGAATTGTGTAGTAATAAGCGATAATTAAAATCAAATGATATTAAGTATACGACTACGCAGAACTCCGACTAGTCGATAAAAATAATAATATAATAACGATAATAATTAAAACCTTATACAATCTGAGAAATATAATTGATGTGTGTGTGATTGTTACTGTATGTTGTTATAATAAAAGTGAGAGTGAGTTGAAGATGTTAAAATATTAAATTTGTGTTTAAGTTTTAATATAGTTTTATATTAGTGTATTTTTTTAGTAAAATTGATTATTTTAGTGTTATGTCAGTGGGTTTAATTTGTGTTTTAGTTTTGAAATTTACGCGGAGTCTTTGTTTTGGGATAATATTTTTTAAGGTGTTATAATGTTTATGTGGGTGTTATATTAAGGAACGTGTTTTATATTATTTTTGAGTATTTTATAGGGGTAGGTTGTTAGATTCGCGTTGGTATGTATGTGTATTTATATACTTATTTGTTTATGGTGTTAACCGATAATTCTTGTCCCAGTACAAAACTGACCCGCTTAAAATACATTTTTCACGAATCGGACTCTAAAGCATTTTTTATGTAAAACCGTTTCATAACTTTTTAGTTGTGGCCGAGACTTGATCTCGAAAGAAATTGACCAAAATACCCCTTTTCAATTCTTGCTGCAACTATTGATTTTTAGTAAAACGCAGCAGTTTGACCACCAGTTTTGACCCGCTATATCACGTTTTCATGACTTTGACCAAAAACGGATTTTATGCAAAACGTCATTCCGGATAACTTTCGTGTTTTGCCGGAAGGCTCAAACGGATCCGAAAGTGCCCAAAATGGCCAATGAAAATCTGATTAGCAACATATTTTTAGCAAAATAGCTGATTGAAAACTTTGATTTTTCTAAACTTGTTTTCGCCGTAACTTCTTCGTTATTTGGAGTTACGGGACGTTCAAATTACCGAACACCACCCCTCGTATAATCAGCTCTTTCATATTCTTAAATCAAAAATCTGTTTTGATAAATTTTCAGACCTCATTTTCCGTGTCAAAGTTTCTGCTCGTTTTTATACTTTTCAAAACACATCAAAACCTCATTTTTAAGCTTTCATTCCAACTTTAATATGTCTAATATGACATATAAACAATACATGATCAAATCAATCAACCCATAATACGATCTACCTATCACAAGCAAGATTTCTCCAAATACATCACAAGCATTCACGAAACAATCGAATCAAGAAAACGACAAACTAAACATAAAATAATGCTTACAAAGCTCACAAGAGCTAGATCGGATTCGACTTGTTCCTCCCTTGTCCCCAGCCGAACTCGAACCATATCCCAAAACCAAAAAACCGTACATTTGTTTCAAGTTGAACCAAGCTTGCAATATTAATTACGATTCAAAGAACAACCCACTTACCAAACGAAAACATTCGAATCAACTCGAACTCTAACTCTAACTAGCAAAATACCCATTGCATGTCGTATATTTTTAGTGGAAAACGTAGAAAATAACGAGGGATCGAAATATAAGTGTTCTGGTTCATGTAATTTTTCCGACGACCACGTTCGTTTCCGCTCACGGGGGGTCCGCGGCGGCGACCGCGGCCGACGAGCGACGGAGGCGGTTTCCGTTACCGGAAACAGTTTTTCGCGGTGGTGGTGGTGGGCTAGTGAGAAAGTGTGTGTGGTTTATGAATAAAGGTGAAAAAACTTACATATAGATTCGTGCACTAGTTAGGGCTATTGTCAAAACAAGTCCTCGTATATTCCCCTCTTTTCCTAAAAATAGTTTTTAACACACCATAACTTTTACAACGTGGGTTTTAAAGATGACAACCGTAGCTCAGATTGCCTACCGAGAACTATTTTATTATCGACACAAATTTAATTAAAACACATTTAATTACATCGTACACTTTAAAATTGAAGGTTCAAGCTGGACGCGAGATAAAACGAAACTGACAAGAATAAAAATTATGATCATCGGGATAATCCATGGGAATATTAAACCACTTAGGACGCAAGGATGGATTAAAATCCTAAACACGGCTCACTCAAAGCTAGGAACGAGAATATTTACCAAATCGGCTATAAACCAAAAAGGGGAGGGATAAACTCCATACAAATAAGAATACATTTAAGCTCTGTTAAAATATTGACCGTACAATACGAGATGCCAAACATCTTCCAACCTTAAGGGACGCCGTCCCGTGTCTCTATTCGACTTAATCCATCCATAAAGTTGCGACTGTTAAAAAAAAATGATACATAGTCGGAAAATAAAATCACAAATGACGAGTCGAAAGAGGTTCATAGCCCAGAAATGATTTATACAGACGACGACGCTATGTCGGATACACCGTAAGCCCACATCATTCACATTCGTCACTGTACATAAGGAGGCGTCCCAATCCCATATAATGAGAATTTATAAACTTATGGTTCGACGGTTTATAATTTCCTTATTCAAATGAAGAAGCGTCCTAATTCATTTCAATAAGACGATTATAAATCATCCTACTTAAGCATGGCCGACACAAAACACAATATCAAAACAATGTTACAATAAGTAAAAAGGAGTGTCTACTTGACGGCATGATTCTTCAAAATCATAAGAGGTAACAAGAAGAGTAATGAGACGTTAGTCCATCATGTTCCAAAGGTAAGTGCCAAAAGACGGCACGATCCGAGGTGACAAGATAAAGCCGTACTCCCATCAATTGGAAGATTTCAAAACAATGGATTACAAACACAACATACGCGATTCAAAAGCATAAGAAGAGTGTTCGGACTCGGAGTCGAACAATAAAATAACTAGTGGAATTGACAAAGTACACCGAATGTCAATATTATCAAAAAGGAAATAAAATAAAGCTACATTAATGTCTCAGAGATCACCGTATCGCTCATAAAATATCAAAGAAAAGAACTTATTAAGACTTACCATAGTACTATACACATATGTAGGTAATTATCATTACATAAGCATTTCTGCCCTTTGCAATCTGACTTAATGGACCTATATTTCAAAATCCGTAATAGGTATAAACAAATTGTTTTTGCCTTAAACAAGATGTTAGACTCTAGTTTACTGAGATTACAAGATAAATACTCAAAGTGTTAAGATCCTAAGTGAAGTTATCATTTTACCATCATGTGCCAAATCTGATTATTTAAAACATTTTCTTGTTCTATCATTTTTAGCATAATTCCCATTTTATAACTCCTTTTGACCCAAAACAAAAGCCCATGTTTAAGTTTATCTAAATCCTACAGGTTTTAATTGGAAAACGGGGCACTTAATATGAAAATATTGGTCTCAAACTCATTTTAAAATACTACGGTTAAGTTATAATGCAATGCAATGCATATCTCGGAAACATATCTCTTGATCATTCAATTTATTTTTACGTATCGATCTTCTTTATCATTCTAAGCCGCGTCACGTCTTTTAGGTTGTGCTTAGACGCTTCTCACTCGTCCGAAGGTCCATACTACTTCTAGTCTTCATCACTCCTAAGGTGAGTTCATATCCCCACCTTTTCTCTTTTAATGGTTTTCATAAACTATTTTCGGGGTGAGAATACATGCTCATTTTACTAAGTAAACTTATTGATTTCTACTACTTAAGCGTTACGCGACTATCTTTACAAAAGCTTTTACTTGCTTACTA
>BQNB010108435.1:0-22953 GCA_026074375.1 Tanacetum coccineum
AATTGATTAAATGTTCAGGGACAAAATGTTACATAATAACTATCAGGAACATTTTAATGCTCCCCCTCAAAGTATGAGGGATATGATATATTGTTGAGTACGAAATTTTGAATGATTTTGAATTTTGTGGAAAATTCTTGAAAAATCATCATACTCAAACACCACATAAGCCTAAGTCTTTTATTATTTATGTACATATTCACATGTTTATTATATATGAAGATTTGACCTGAATGATGAGAACATCATATGATGAAATCATATGGTCCTGTGTAGCAGCCGTAGGTCTCCTAATTAAAAGTTCTATTTATTTATGAGGTTTAAAAAATAAATGTTTCTGTCATGAACAGTAACTTTTATAAAAATGGTTTTATAAAAGTATTTTTATACATTTTAAGTATATAAACTCACGTAATTCATAACTTCTTCGTTTTAATCGAAAAATTACGTTTCTTATTGTTTTGAAATCCTATAAATATGTGTGATTTAATAAAAATACCAAACCTTCTGTTTGTAGAATTTTTATAACAAGTTTTTATAAAAATTCTTTTATAACTCCGGTTATTATCGTAAAACGTATATTTGCCGTATCTTTTTCGTTATAAGTTGGTTTTTCGAGTTCTTTACATATTTGGAATTGTCATAAGGTATACTATCTTTATAGAACATAATAGGGCTATCACCATACACGAACCAAAACAGCCCCTTTTAAACTCATTATGTATACTTAGTTATAACTTATTTTATATACCTTTTTAACCTAATAAAATACAAGTTATCCAAAACATTAATATATACTATGTTATATATATAATAGTGTTCATAGGTCCATAATTGTCCAAAAATGTCCAAGAAATCACAAGATCCATTTGTGTACACACTTATTTATATAAGAACTTTCATAAGTATACTTTAACTACTAGTTTATACATGAACTTTTTATACTTTAAAAAACATGATACCATACTTATAATGCCATTATATCATGATATTATCAATTACATAACATATGTAAAAGTGTTAAAAATCATAATCACAAGTAGAAACTCATTTCACATGTTCAAGAGTATCCTAAATGGTGATTTTACTATATAAAACATATATACACATAAAATGATAAATGTAAAGTGATTAGAGTTTTTAGATAACCTTATGATGATGTATAATGATAACCAATATAATCTAAACCCTTGTTTAGATGAAAAATCAAAGCTTACAAGCTTAGAAAACCCTAAATCCAATAGAAACCCTAATCTTGCTTTTCTTGCTTCAATACTTGTAAACCTTTAACCAACCCTTGCAAAAAACTTAATACATCTTAGATATGATGTAGGTATGTGTGTATGGTCTTGGAAAATCAAACTTTGAATTATATAAAAGGGGTGTTTGATGCCGTGGGTTTTGAAGAGCAAAATGGAGAGAAGTTGATTTTTTCTTAAGTGTTTAAAGAGTGTATGATATATTTCTTACTACTTGCAAGACTTATAAGTGTAAAGGACTAGTCAAATGTGGCATAGTAAGTCCTAGACAAGATGAGTAAATCTAGGGAAGTCTTTGGTCAAGGTAAGGTCCTTTCTTGTAGAAGTCTTTAGGTTTTATTAGTTGATGAAGTACATAGCAAGTTGCAAGATTTTTGTGATATTTCTTGTATCTAGCTCTCCAAATCCGGCCATATGTGGATACATATGATGTTAATTTGTAAATTTTGGGTATTGGGTATAATCATGGGTATTTGTTGAAGCGTAGAAAAGTTTTGGTGGTTCTGGGTATGCCTAAACTTATTTTATCGTGAAACGTAAACACTTTACGCAACCAATAAAAATAAAATGAACAAAGTTAATAATTATCATTAAAATAATTTTTTGACGCCCGTTTATATTGAACGATAATTTTTAGCTTACGCGATTTAACTTAACGTTTACGATTTAAAGCAAACGTGTACAATACTAAAAATACAACTTTTCTAGAAAATAGACTCATTGAATTTAACTTTAGGCTCAAAAATCATGTCAAAACTCATTTTTATCAATTCAATTTAATTTTAGGCTCAAAAATTATGTCAAAACTCATTTTTATCACCGAGTTACACCCCGATGAACACGACCCAAAATTCTAAACAGAATCACTAAGACTATAAACCCTAATTCCTTATCCAATCAGAATAAAGCCCTAGGGTTTCAAAGCTTGTAGTTTCATTAAAAACACCATTAATGATTCTCTAAGGTTTCAAACATATTTTAGCCATCAAGAATCAGATTACACCATATAACAAATTAAAGCAGATCATGAAATACATTTTCCTTCTTTTACCACTTTATGATTTTATAATAGATAACTTTTGTAAGAATCATGGACACATAAAGATTGAATCAGAGAGAATCATGGGAATACATAGGAATAGAGATGGAGACAAGAACAACCAAGGACAACCAAGGAATCAAGAACACAAAGCTTGAATACTTCCTACGGATTCACCAACTCTTCTTGTAAATCTAAGAATGATTAGCACAAGTTCTGGAGTAAATTTTGAGAGAGAAAGATGCGGAAGGGAAGAGATCCGTTTTTAAAATAGGAAGATGAGAGGGGAATCCAAAAAATTTCTATCCTTTTAGAAGATTACAAAAGATTTGGTCTAATCTCTTTACACTTATTACTTAGAATAGGATTTGTAAAAAGAAAACAAAATAATTTCTAAATATATAGGGGGGGGGGGGATTTTAATATATATATATATCTTATATATTTTTTTAAAAACAATTACCTTATGTTATGTATTTATAATACACATATGATTATAACCCAAGGTTTTAATGTTAAAGACTTATTATTCAAACTTAGGTTATATTCAAAATGATGAAATAAAAATGTAAACCAAATTTTTGGGTTTTACAACTCTTCCCCTCTAAAAAGAAAATTTCGTCCTCGATATTAAAATCGAAATTGAAATAGGTAGATGAATTCAGGGTTATTCAGATTACCAAAGATGACACGATTGGTATGACAAACGATAGGGGCGCGATGAACAGTCAACCAATTCATACCAAGACTAATATCGAAGTCACTCATTTCTAGGGGAAGCAAATTAGCAAAACGAATCTTATCATCAAAATGAAGCGGACAATTCTGATATTTGTGGTCAGACTTTTCATAGGTGTAGATATCGATAAGGTATAATTAAGTTGCGTAGGGAAGATGCTAAGGTGTTTAGCAAATGAAACAGAAACCACAGAATGTGTTGCACCTGTATCAAATAAGACAAAAACAACACGACCATTCAAGAAGAGAGTTCCCGAAACGGTACTTGAAGAGTTAGCTGCCTGATACTCGGTCGAAGAAAATACTCGGTCAACGAATGAAACAGCGAAGACAATTTAAAGTTAAGATCAAAATACGAAAGGAAGCGATCATATCAAAAGGAAGCCTAATGTCTACCCAATCCTCACAGGTCATAACCTAGGTTCTACAGGGCTCAGCCTGGCTCTGATGCCATAATTGTAACATCCCGCTCTGATAAAGAGACCAAGGGTCACAATATGGTGTCATATCAGAACATATAAACGCAAGCGGAAGACTTTATTAAATAAAAAAATACTAAGTCATGAAACAAAATGACTTCCAAAAGTATTAAATTCCAACAAAGACTAAATGAAATGAAATATTCCAATGAAATAAGTCTTAAACATAAATCTAAACAAGGGAATCTATCAAGGGTCGGTCCTTTAAGAGCTTCCTACTCTCAACACTCAAATCCCAGCTTCCCGCTTATTACCTGCCGCAGGAAAATAAAACGCGGCTGAGCTAACGCTCAGTGAACATATATAATAATAATGAGGGAAAAAAGACAAAAGAATGAATGAAACGAATCACGAGAACCTACTAAACAAATATCATATGAAATAAGAATCGAATGAATAAGAATCAAGAACAACAAAGGAATGTCCACGAGCTCAGATAAATGTCTAACCATGATAAATGAATAGACCCTAAACAGATATAATCAAATAGTCACAACATCAAATGTACACAGGTATGCATTCCCTGATGTACCAAATACGATATGGGGTGTATAGCACACACACAACCATTCACCTGAACTAAACGAAACAAAGTACCTAGGATGCATCCATACGCTCCCTGCAAAACAAAGTCATATCCATATACACAAGTACAATGACAAGTGTACATAAATATAAGCTAATAATAATCAAAGGCCATCATTCAAAAGGGAATGCCGTAGACCAATCACACCACCACAAATAGTGTCATGCCATTGGTGCATTAATGACACGGTCATGGTACCTCCATTACTAGTTCAAATAGCTCGAGCAAGATTTAGGCAGAAAATAGCTCAAGTCAAGATAACGGATCTAACATCATATTCAAACAAGGATCAACAGAATCATAATTGCGAATATCAAATTAAACGGAATATCAGTGAATATCAAAGGAGTCATGATTACGGATAGCAAATCAAATGAAATATCAAACAAATATCAACTTAATCAAAGTAGCTAAGATAATAGAGATTTAAATCATAAGGTGTCCTTACTAAAAGGACGGAATATCCGTACCTTAACAAACAAGCAACGGAGAGAACGAACACGAAGACAAAGGATCAAAACCTCTTCACCGAATCTACATAAATCCAAGATTACATATTATTATTTATCTTATTTCATAAGTTTATTACTTAATCTTGCCATTTAAAACACTTAAGGTAACTAAATTAGGGTTTTCCAATTTTCCAGAATCTGCCAATATGTTTTAGCAAGTTTCCCGATGTTAAAGACCATTTAAACGAGCTCCTAAAAATATAACAAAAATTACAGAGGTTTCCACATGTGTCTAGTATGTCTATGAAATTTGTAGGATTTATTTCCATGTTTAAATACCTTTACAACCCTTGTTACCAAAACTAACCCCGAAAGTGACCTGACAGAACCTTTAAAAAGTTGACGCGTAATTACCCTACGTAGACAACTCAGAAAAATCTCAAAAACATCATGGACGTAGATAATATCATGTGGATTTACCAGCTAGAAAATTAGAGTCTAACTCCTTACGGTTTGTGAATTAAAAATCAAATACTACTACTAAATTTTTGAACAGAATCTGCAGTTTTGACACTTAATCTTATAAAAGCTAAAAACCAACCTTCCCGACCTTCAAAAAATATAAACTCAACTTTTCCAGAAACTAGACTCATTGAATTTAACTTTAGGCTCAAAAATCATGTCAAAACTCATTTTTATCACCGAGTTACACCCCGATGAACACGACCCAAAATTCTAAACATAAACACTAAGACCCACAAACCTTAATTCTTATCAATGAAAACATGCCCTAGGGTTTCTAATCTTGTAGTTTTCATTAAAAACATCATTAATGATTATCTAAGGTCTCAAAACATAATTTTAGCGATAAGAATCAGATTACACCATATACAAATTAACAAGATCATGAATACATGTTTTCTTCTTTTTACCACTTTATGATTTTATATAGAAAACTTTTGTATGAATCATGGACATAAAAGATGAATCAAGAGAATCATGGAATACCAATGGAATAGAGATGGAGACAAGAACAACCAAGACACCAAGGAATCAAGAACACAAAGCTTGAATACTTCTACCGAATTCACCAACTTCTTCTTGTTAATTCTAAGAATGATTACACAAGTTTTGGAGGATACATTTTTGAGAGAGAATGATGAGGGAGAGGGAAGAGATCACGTTTTATATAGGAGAGGAGAGGGGGGCAAAAAATTTCTATCCTTTTAGAAGATTACAAAAGATTTGGTCTAATCTCTTTACACTTATTACTTAGAATAGGATTTGTAAAAAGAAAACAAAATAATTTCTAAATATATAGGGGGGGGGGGGGGCGGATTTTAATATATATATATCTTATATATATTTTTTAAAACAATTACCTTATGTTATGTATTTATAATACACAAATGATTATAACCCAAGGTTTTAATGTTAAAGACTTATTATTCAAACTTATGTTATATTCAAAATGATGAAATAAAAATGTACACCAAATTTTTGGGTTTTACAATTTAATTTGCCTAATCATGACACTGGTAGAATCCTCCCAGCCGAGTTACAAGTAATAATAACTGATCCTTCAGTTACTGTCACCGGCTCTTAAGTGACTGATTATGATTCAGCTGATGAATCTTTAGTTTGTAGCACCCCTCTTCCTCCACTAGAGAAGTTGGTTGGTGCTGAACCTGTGTCTGGACCAAAGACTATCAAATCAATTTTGAAGTCTAATTTAACACTCAAAGCTGAAACTTTAAAATGTGTCACTATAAATAAACCATCCTCAGCTCATGCTAAGGAAAATAAAAATGTTTCAGCTTCCAAAAAGAACCAAGCTCCTGCTGGTAAACTAAAGAGTATGAAAACTATAGATGACTTTCCTTTGTGTGTTGTAATGAAAGAACTAAATGATCTAAAATTACCAATTAGCAAAAACCAGTCATCTTACTCTAGAAACAATAAACCTTAACAGGTTCCCCAAAATGACCTTCAGAACAAATATAAAACACAATTCAAAAAGAATTGTGAACTTTGTGGATTGAATAATCATTTCTTTAAGAATTGTTACAAAGTTCTATTTTGTAAGAAATATAAGAGAACTGATCACAGAACCTGTGATCATGCTGAATGCATGTGCACCATGAACATGTCTTAGCGTCTCAAGAGTTAAGGTGGATCTTCTTCAAGATCTAAAACATCAAGACCATCAAAACCTTTCCATCTCTGCATACAATGTGGGTATAATGATCATCAATATAATGATTATGTAAACTATCCAACATATGGAATTTGTGGAAGTTATGACCATAATACACATGGTCATAATAGAATCATTTATATAAGAAGAAGAATCAAACCTAGAAACCCTCAACATGTCACAAAAAGTTATGAAACTTGTGGTAGCATAGTTCATACCACAACTAATCACAATGACATTGGGTGGTTCAGAAGAGGCAAAGCACTTCAAGTTAAGAAAGCTGAAGCATACGAATCCTAAAGGCTCAATCATAAAATGCTAATAGATCAAAGACTCCTACTAAGAGGTGGGTTTCTAAGCAAAACTAACCATTTAACTTATTTGTGTAGTGTGACATCAGGAAGCCCATCTGGTACATAGACAGTAGATGCTCAAGGCATATGACTGGTGTCAAAAGTTACCTATACAAATATATGGAACAACCAGGACCTAAGGTGGTATTTGGAGATGACTCTACATGCACCACTGAAGGCTATGGTTCTATAAAATGTAATGGTATAGTTTTCACAAAAGTAGCATTTGTAAATGGCCTCAAGTACAATTTAATCAGCATAAGCCAATTGCGTGATGCTAAATATATTATACAGTTTGATGAGAAGA
Organism: Tanacetum coccineum; assembly: GCA_026074375.1. Lineage (NCBI taxonomy): Eukaryota > Viridiplantae > Streptophyta > Magnoliopsida > Asterales > Asteraceae > Tanacetum > Tanacetum coccineum. Next base: position 7,411 of record BQNB010108435.1, read on the forward strand.
AAGGAATTATCTTTAATTCCAACAAAGAAGTTGTGATGATTGCTCCTAGAGAAAGAGATGTCTATGTTCTTGACATGACTTCTTTAACACATCAATCTTATTTCTTTGCCAAAGCATCTAAAAGCTTAAACTGGCTATGGCATAAAAGATTTGCTCATCTAAACTTCAAAACAATCAATCAGCTGGCCAAACAAAATCTTGTTATTGGTCTTCCCTCTCTTATCTACTCAAAATACTAACCATGTTTATCATGTGAAAAGGAAAAGTATCATAGAGCCAGCTTCAAAACAAAACAAACCTCATCAATAAAAAATATCTTCATCTTCTTCACATGGACTTGTTTGGACATGAAACTCCTAGGTTCATTAATCATGAAAAGTATATACTTGTCATTGTTGATGAGTACTCAAGATACACATGGGTATACCTCTTGAAAAAGAAAAGTCATTCACCTAAAACCATTATGTCTTTCATCAAAAGAGTTGAAAATCAAAATGACATCAAAGTCAAACAACTCATAACTGACAATGGTACTGAATTCCAAAATACTATTCTTGTCAACTTCTTTGATGAAAAAGGGATTTCATAAAAAATTTCCTCTCCTTACACACATGAACAAAATGGTGTTGCTGAAAGGGAAAATAAAACTCTCATAGAAGCTGCAAGAACAATACTTTTAGGATCTGTCTTTTCAAAACAATACTAGACTGAAGTTATAGCCACTGCATGCTACACCCAAAACAGGTCCACCATTGTTAAAAGACATCTCAAAACTCCCTATGAAATCTTTTGTGGGAGACTTCAAAACATCAATTTCTTTGATATCTTTGGATGTCCAGTTTTCATCCATAATCATAAAGATCATTTAAGGACATTTGATGAAAAAGCTGATGATGGTTATTTTCTTAGATACTCACTTGTTTCGAAAGCCTCCAGGGTCTTCAATATAACAAGACAACAAAACTGAAGAAACCTACCACAACACATTTGATGAAAGCACTAAAGCTATCAAATTCACAAAACCTTTAGTTGATGATATCAACATTGCTGAGTCAGAAATATATCCTCCTGATGAATATATTCATCACTTTGAGCCTTCACAAAGGTATCAAGTTGATAACAATGTTGTTCACTACATAGAACCCTATGAGAAACCTAAACCTATTATCACTGAGGCAAATGCTTTAGTTGATCAAAATGATCAAAATGATCAAAATGATCAAAATGATCAAAATGATCAAAATGATCAAAATGATCAAAATGATCTAAATGATCAAGCTGGTCAAGTTGATTTAACTGATCAAAATGATTACCCAGTTCAAAATGATGAAATCTTAAATGATGATAAATCTGAACACTCAAATCACAACAATGAAAATCATATCATTGATAGCCTCTCAAACACTAAAGATGTTCAGATCATTGAACCTTTACCATCTCTAACTAAGGATACTTGAGCACCAAATGCAGTTTCATCAATACAAACTAAATCTCCCTCAACAATCCCATCTATGGCTTCTCTGGCTCCTCAAGACAGATGGTCTAATGACAAACGTATTAAGTTGATTAACATAATAGGTAATCTAGGAGCTAGAATGCTTACAAGGGCCATGACTAAGGAACTTAGTACTGCTTCAGCTCTGGAATGTTTATTTGTAGATTTTCTCTCTGAAGAAGAACCTGAAAAGGTTTTTGAAGTACATAAGCATCCTGGATGGGTTAATGCCATGCAAGAGGAACTAAATCAATTTGCCAGAAACAAAGTCTGGACATTGGTTCCTCCACCTTATGGAAAAAGCATAATTAGCTCTAAATGGCTATTCAGAAACAAAAGGGATGAAACTGGTATTGTCATCAAAAACAAGGCAAGGCTTGTAGCTCAAGGCTACAATCAACAAGAAGGCATAGACTATGATGAAACCTTTGCGCTAGTTGCAAGACTTGAAGCAATTAGGATCTTTCTTGCCTTTGCCACCTACATGAACTTCATAGTCTATCAAATGGATGTGAAAAGTAATTTCCTAAATGGAAAACTAAAAGAAGAAGTTTATGTTAAACAACCTCCAGGCTTTGAGAGCGGTGAACTCCCAAGCATGTTTGTAAATTAGACAAAGCCGTTTATAGACTTAAACAAGCTCCAAGAGCATGGTATGAAACCTTCTCAACCTTTCTCACTAAACACAAGTTTGTAAGAGGAAAGATAGACAACACATTATTTGTCTACAAAACCAAAACTAATGTGATTTTGGTTCAAATCTATGTTGATGATATTATTTGTGGGTCAATCAGCATAAAATTATGCAAATGGTTTGCTAAACTGATGATTCAAACATATGAAATGAGCATGATGGATGTCCTCACCTATTTTCTTGGATTTCAGATTAAACAATATGAAAGATACATTTCAATCAACCAAGAAAAATATGTCAAGGAGTTGCTGAAAAAGTATAACATAAATGGTTCATCAGTGAAAACTCCAATGGTACCTCCTAATAACTTAGGACCTGATCTCAATGGCAAAGCTGTAAATGAGACATAATACAGAGGTATGATTGGATCACTAATGTACCTAACTGCAAGCAGACCCGACATTCAATTCTCTACTTTTCTCTGTGCAAGATATCAAGCAAATCCTAAAGAATCTCACCTTATTATTGTTAAGAGAATTTTCAGGTACCTAAAAGGTACTCCCAGTCTTGGTCTTTGGTATCCAAAATGTTTAGGTTTTAACCTAAAAGGACTTCAGGTGCCTAAAAGGTACTCTCAGTCTTGGTCTATGCTAGATGCAACTTGGACAAGAAAACCACTTCAGGTGCTTATCAGTTGCTAGGAGGCAAACTTGTGAGTTGGAGTGCTAAAAAGCAGTCATCTGTAGCTATGTCTTCAGCTGAAGCTGAATATGTTGTTGTTGCTGGATGCCGTGCTAATATACTATGGATGAAGAGTCAACTCACTGCCTATGACATCATATATGAGAAGGTAACTATATTTTGTAATAACACAAGTGCTATTGCAATCTCAAAAAATTAGTTCTGCACTCAAGAACAAAACATTATGACATTAGATATCACTTTATCAGATATCATATCTTAAAAGGGGACATTTAATTGCATTTCATTCCCACCCAATACTAACTTGCTGATATCTTCACCAAGCCTCTAGATGAACCAACTTTCAAAAGATTGATAGTTGAACTAGGTATGCTGAACATCGATGGCTCAAAACCTAAAGCCTCAAATGATTCTTCAGATGAAGACTAAAGGGGTTCAACGATGTGTCAAAACTGAACTTCAAGGAAAAATCCTTCAATTTAGTTTATATAGAGTATTTTAAAGTGCACTAACGATATAAGGACTTAGTGACCATCTGGTTTGAAAAAAAAATACTCTTTAGTTTTTGAGTATCTTCTAAGTATGCCAGCGAGCAATGGATTTAGTTACCATCTGCTTTAAAGATACTCTTCAGTTTGTATCATATGGTTGTAAACTGACAAGTGCGCCATCGATCTATGGATTTAGTGACCATCCGCTTCAGGTTTATGAACATATGATACTTGAAAATTTTCTATCAGTTCAACATAAGATATCACCAAACCTGAACCTAGTTTAGCGCTTTCAAAACATTAATCAAAGGGTCAGTTTTAAAAGAAAAAGTGGTTTTCAAAATTAATATAATTTTCTTTAAGTAATTTCTTATAAAAGAAGTTATTTATTTTTGAAATTATTAAAAAGGAATATCCAAACAATAACGTGACCTCACCTCTTTATCTCACCTACTTTTGCAGTTGAACAGACGGCTATTCACTGTTCTAGGTGTCAGAAAAGTATGTTTGCTAACTTCTATAAAATTCGAACTTTAGCACTCGTGCATATTAAACCCTAAAACTTTCAAATAACTTTATATTTTCAATGGAAGATATAATGTTTTTTCAGAAGTTTTCAAAAAATTCACCAAATCATACAACATATAACCCAATCAAACTAAAACAAATCACTTTTCACAAACAAATCTCTCATAAAAAACTAACACAAAAATAATCAAACAAATCATCAGGATCTCCCATTTCTCTTGATCCAGCAAAACAAGTTGATTTCAATCTTAATGAAATCACCCTTAAAACTAACAATGAAGTAGCCTTAGTTTATTCTGACTATCCTAACAAAAATACCTACATGGTTGTCTCAGACTTCATTTCAAAATGTTGTCTTAGGGAGGCATTCACAAGATCACCCACCTAATACAAGGAGTATCTTGTTGAATTTTGATACGCTACCAAAGTTCTTAAATATTCCTTCAAGGTTTGGTTCTCAACTCCCATAGGAGGTGTATTTAGAGAAGTGGGTTTTAAATCATTCATAAATACCATTGGGTAAATTACTTCGGTCACTCAAAAGATTATGCCTAACCTCCTACCATTGAAACTGTTAGGGAATGGTTTCTAACCATAGGGTATAATGGTACAGTTGAAGCCATAGGAACCCTCAAGAAGGGATTTCTTCCTCATAGGTGGAGGTTGCTGATGGCTCAGATTATCTAGTACTTAAGGGGCAAGACTGGTGGGTATGACCAGATTTCTAACAAAGATGCTATAATTTTGTATTGTCTAGCAACTAGGGAGAAGGTCATCCCCTACCTAAGATTTTTGTCACTTTTGTTAGAATTCAAAATGGATGGATATGGATCTGATGAGGTAACTGTTCACCCCACTTAAATCTTCAGTGTTTGTAACTAGACACTGAAGAAAAACTAACCTGAAAGACCTTCCTTCACTACCCACATGCTGGCCATTTGAAATAAAAATGAGCCTATGGCATTTTAAGCTCCCAACACCTCCTCTAAAACTGAGAAGAAGGTTAGCCTGGAGCTAAAACTGGACGAAGGAAAAAGCAAACTTCTTCAAACACACAGAAAAATCCTTTGTCTAAATTTGAGGTAAACAAAAGTGCATCTCTATCTAAAGAGGCCACTAAATCCCCCACTGGCCATTTAAAGAAAAGCAAACAGTCTAGTTCAGCCAAGGACCTGAACCCAAGCCAGCCTTCAGCTTCTACACCTGTAGTTGCTAGAATGCATAAAGAGGCCCTGCAAACAACTGGTGGCCTAACATCTTTAGGGGTCACCAGTGAAGAAAGAGCCGACCCTTAACTCATTAGTGTAGTGTCAGCATCTACAACAGAACCTGTCTTTTCAGCTTCTACCATCATACACTCTAAGTCTGCATCAGGACATGATGCTTTAGCAGCTTCCACAGCTGAAGCTGATCCTAGAAAATCTACTCTTAATGATTCAGTATCTTAACAACAAGGTATTGATAAAGAAACCAAAAACTATTCAATTAATCATATTATTGTAGGTACAAACCCAAGTGTTCTTGTATACAAAACCCAATCTGCTGGAGATAGGTTAGAAACTGCCCACATGAAATAGGAACAAACAAGGAGGCCAACAATACTGAAAAGGAAGTTGGCTTTAGAACTGATGAGTTCAATACTTCTCCTGACCTCTCTAGCTCAGATGATGCTAAAGAAATTAAGCTGGAGGATCTATCTAAGATGTTCAAGGATGTGGATGTTGATTTTATGGAGTTGGACTCACTAGAAGATGATGAACCTATCATTGTTCAAGATGAAGAGGAATAAGAAGTTCATGCTGAAGATCATACAAAAACTAAAGACACTTTAGTTCCAAAGAATCCTTCATCTCAAAGGTCCATTCAAATCCAAGAGCTGACAAACCAGATTCTCATTCTTTAGTCTCAAAACTCAAAGCTAGAGAAAGCAAAAGATGCTGCTAAAACTGAAGCCAATATACTCAAAGCCCAGCCGTCCTATCCAAATGTGGAACAACTTACTCAGCTATTGGTACAATCTCTAAAACATAAACTATCCAAATTACTAACAAATCATGATTTCAATAACTCCATACCAAAAGAGCTTAAGGAACTTCCAAACAAGTTCTCTGACATCAGTGGGGAGATCAGGAACTTAAATACATATGTGGAGGGGCTGGCAACCATTATTGAAAAGCTAGAGGAGTTCCAGTATTCTAGTTCAGGACTAACCAAACAAGTTATTGAGCTAAAGAACTTGAAGCTGGAAGTTTTAGCTAGATTACTTGCTTTACCAGGACAAGTTTCCTCTATTATTTCTCAGCTTTCTAAGCTCAAGACTTTAGATGCTCTGCCAAGTCTTCTAAAAAAGGTCACTGAAGACTTGAACAGGTTTGCAACTGCCATAGAATCAACATCATAAACAACTGATGACACAAGTGTTTCTTCAGTAGGACAAGCTGGCACTCATCCTGCCAAAGGGGAGAAGAACACAAAACAAGCCACAATCACCCAGTTATTCCAACAAAGAACTGCAAAAGATGCTGCAAAGGCAAACCTGAACAAACAACCAATACCAACAACAATAACTAAAACAACAATTGTCATACCACCAATCATTCCCACCACTATACAACTTCAATCTCCTTTCCTTTCCAGTCCTAGTCCTCCTAAGACCACCTCTTAACCTGAGGGGGAGCTTGTCAAGAACAAAGGCAAAAAAGCCATGACTCATGAGGAAACTAAAGAAAAAGAGTCTGAAACTGACTCTGATGCTGAAGCCAAGCTGACTGGTTTCATGGTTGAATCTTCAAAGGACAAACGTATAAAGAAGTTTGCCTATTCCACTAAAAGAGGTGAAACTGTCTTTATGACTGAAGAACAAATTAATGAGCAAAAGAAGATTAAACGGTCAGTCAAAGATGATCTAGCTATGAAAGATGTTGAATTATAAAAAGAAGAGTTGGTTGATCTTCTAGGTATTTATTTGGTGATAAATGTGTACAAAGCCAAGATGAAGTATGACAAGTACTGTGATAAAATGTTGTACAGAAGGACCCTTGCAAAGATCACTACTTGTGATATTCTTTCAAGAGGTAAGGGTCCCATTACACTAAAGGTGTATAGGAAGGATGGTTCTGATGAGACCATTCCTAACTTTAAGGCTAGTGACTTGCATCTGGCTGAATGGAGAAAAGTGGTGCAGGTCTGTTCAAAAATAACTAGAGCTGGATGGAATATTATTTTCTCTCAGATACAAACAAAAATGGAAAACTACATAAAACTGAACAAGACCTAGAAACTGACTTCACCAAACCTCTTATAGAACAAGATCCCATCATCAAACTGAATAATCTTGCAAGAGAGAAAAGAAAGCATGCTGATGACATTCATGACTACTTTAGGTCTACTAAAAGGTACAAGTCATCAGTTCAGTATTAAGATCATCCAGCTAGGACTGTGCTTAATGAACCATGTTTGGGCATGATACTATTAAATTCTCATCAAAGGCAGGATTTTGTAAGTATTGATGACTTTGGAGATGTCATAAATGAAATGTCATACATTGTGCAAGAAATATTCTTCATACTTCATCAAGGACCTAGCAAAGATGATCATGCTAGGACTTTCAGTTCCTTACTAATTGCTAAAGTTGATAAGAGGAACCTGAACCACCTCAAACAAATGAGGGCCATTGAGCAACTAAGGCAGTAGTTAATGTAAAATTTTGTATTAACTTTATCTTTTGTAATGTAATGTAATGAAAGTTATTATGAATGTTTATCAGTTTATGTTGTTCTTTATTTATCAGTTTGTAGAAGAAGTTGTTTGCTCATTTGCATCTGATCTAAACTTAGGCTGTTTGTATATTCAAATATGAGTAGATTGTTGGGTTAGTTCCTAAGCCCTTCAGTCTCTTATTAGATTTAAACATAAAATCCCCTAAGTGTAATCTAGCTGAAGACAAGTTCAGCTTTAGTTTGCTAAGGACAAGTTCAGCTTCAGTTCTCAGGTACTTAGAAGATCAAGGAGTATCTTCAATTCAGTTTATGTAGCAGTTTAGAAAATGAAGAAGGCCTTAGCAAGAGATTTAGTTCATCTTGGTTGGCAATTCTAAGCTGAACGATATCGAACTCCTCTTAGAAGCTGAAATGAAATGTTTCTCTTATAGAAGGTTTACAAGGCGGGAAAAAGATTACTTTATGTCAAAATGAATAAAGCAAATCTCCTTGGGAAAGACACTTCTAAAGTTGGTATAGAAGTACAACCATTTTCCCTAAAGGATTGTACCATTGTACTCTTAGGCATGCGTGCATTAAATGGTATCTCAACCACCCATCTAAAAGGACTGTACCATTATACCCCTGTGAGGCTTCTTTGTCGATAAAAGGAGATTAGTGACTAGTATTTACTAACTCTTGAGTAGGTGACTCAGGGAGTGAAGTAGGGCAAGAAAGGTATGGTTGTATCCGAACCACTATAAATGCTTGTGTCTCGGTGCTTTCTTTCTTACTCTCTATTTACTTTACTTGCATTCTATACTTACTTCGTATATCAAACCAATAATCCATATCGTCAACTTCACATAAACTCAAACTAAATTTTGTAAGGCTAATTTTAAACGGTTAAACTATTCAACCCCCCTTCTAGTTTTTCATAATTGGCATTAAAAGCAAGGTTACCAAAGGTTTTAAAATATATTGTATTTTAAATATTTAAATGATAACATAGATTTAGAAAACTACAAAGAGGGTCAATCTATGCAAAGACCACCTCTCTTTAAGGCTAATTGTTTTATATATTGCAAAAATAGGTTTGAAACCTATGTGAAGTCTAAAGATATTAATCTTTGGCATGTTATAGATTATGGTGATTACAAGCCTACCATTAAAAATAAGGATACCGTTAAGGAAGACATAATTCCTATGAGAAACTAGAAGAGTCTCACAAGAAAATGCTTTCTAAAAATGATGAGGCAAAAATGGTTTTATACAATGCTTTACCTAAAAAGGAATATGAAAGGATTTTCATATGTAAAACCGCTAAAGATGTTTGGAACTGACTTATAATTACTCATCAAGGTAACAAACAAGTTAAGGATAACAAAATAGATTTGTTTGTTCAAAAATATGAAGAATTTACTATTTTCGATGATGAAAACATTGATTGCGCATTTACTAGATTTAATACTATTATTACATCTTTAAAAGCACTTGACGAATTCTTTTCAAGTCGTAATCATGTTAGGAAATTCTTAAGGGCTCTTCCTACTAAGTGGTGTTCGAAGGTAACGACAATAGAAGAATCCAAGGACTTATCAACACTACCTTTAGATGAACTCATCGGTAACTTAAAGGTCTATGAGGCAGTGCTTGAAAAGGATGCCGAAACTTCTAAAAACAAGAAGGAAAAATACAAATCTCTAGCACTAAAATCAAAGAAGGTATCAAGTGACAAAGAGGTCTCTTGTTTTGGCAGTAGTGATGAAGAATATGCAATGGCGGAAAGGGATTTTAAGAAATTTTTTAGAAGAAAAGGAAAGTACGTCCGACAACTACATGACGACAAGAAGAACTTTCGAAGAGTAAAGGAAGAGAAGAAAGGGAAAGAGGAGCGAAAATGTTTCAAGTGTGGTGATTCGAATCACTTCATAAGTGATTGTCCCAAACACTCCTTTAACGACCAAAAAGCATTTGTTGGAGGATGTTGGAGTGATAGTGAAGAATAGGACGACTCCAAGAAGGATGAAATTTGTCTCATGGAACTTGACAACATTGAGGTACTTTCGGACACTCTCTATTATAGTAGCCCATCTTTAGATAGCGAGTCATTACAAAATTAGTACAACAAGTTATGCACAATTAGTCTTAGGATAATAAACAATAATGTCACACCCCGCCAAGGCGGAATCGCAAGGCATGATCAATAGGCATCATCACAACACAAGGCGTCAAAATAGAGAAATACTAAATGAATTAAAATCTAATATATGAAAGACACAAAGTGTCATGATAACACCTACAACCTTTATCATTCAAATTCATATAGTGCAACCAACCAAAACAAAACAAATGAACATGGATTTCCGCAATGCAAGCATATGGTCCGGCTAATTCATCTTCCTAACTCTTCATACGTTTTGCTCATCTGAAAATGATGCTAAAAACGTCAACAAAATTATTGGTGAGAGTTACAGGTTTAGGACTTATATATGACACCACTGGTATTTGCCTAAATACACATACCTTTGACCTTTAAAACCGGACTTAAATGACCAAAAACGTACCAAAAATACATTGTATTTGTATGTTTTCATTTATATTGTGCAGGAAATGGATATTCAACAAAAGGACGAAAAACAAAGCCAAAAACGATAAAACTGAGCACGGAATGGAAAAGCGTGAAAGTCAAAGACCAAGTCAAAGTCAACCAAGTAAAAGTCAAAGTCAACCCCGATAAAGTCAAAGGTCAAAGACGAAGCCAAAACTGAAGAAATTTTAAATGGGCCCATCCATACCCATCTAATGGGCCGGGTCAGCCCATTTAAACATTATGAAGACCAAATAGGCCCAAATCCCTATTATACCAAACCGGCCCAAGACACACATATATGGCCCAAAACCCTTAACTAATGTTAGTCTATAATACACCACAAAGGACTAAAGTTGCAAACACAAGTAACAAAATGAAGGGTTGAACCTGCCAATTCCCAAAACTCATTATACACCACAAGGACCACCGGTGTAATATTACTTAACAAACAGAGGGACCTAATTTGCCAATCCACCAAAGTTTTACCCTGCTTATAACAAAACCTAAATTTCCCGCCCAAATGTCCTGTTCACCATCCTTGTCATTTTCACCCTCGTTCACTGTTCCCCTCACTCCAAACCCATCACCATCCCAAACACCACACTTACATGATGCTATTGCCACCTTGGCAATCCTCTACAACCTTATTGGACAAAGGTAAAATACAAAAAAATGAAGGGTTATGATCATTCGGATTGGTATCCAAGCTTAATTGATGGTTGAGATTGATCTTGGTTTCGACTCACACAACAAACACACTCCTTGGACTCTCTCAGAAGAAACACAGCAAGAGAAGACTCAAGACCTAGTATTTTAGTATAAATATAGGATATTGTATTTCATTAGCTTTCGTCGAGTTTTTGTTAAGTCCATCTTTTGTATTAACAAAGTTTGTACCATTTTAATTACTGTCTTTTTAATACATTGTCATTTAATTTAATTGTCATTTAAATTTCAGCTTTGTAATCTTTATTTTCAAGTTAATGCAATTTTAAGAGCTTTCCTTTAAATACTTGTCATTTACTTATCTTGTCATTTAAATACTGTTTTTAAGCTTTAGTATAAGTTTTTGAGTCATTAAAAACTTATATAAAAGTATGCTTTTAATTCTGTCCTAAAAATCAAAAAAAAAAATTCACAAAAAATCCAAATCTGTTCATGAAATTCAAAGGAGCAAGGTGTATACTGAAAGGCCTTGGTTTAGAGCTTCTTGGGAATCATATATGATTGGTTTATAAGCTTTTGAGACTTTGAATCATTGCCAAAAGCTTGGATTCTTGTAAGCTCACTTTTTCTAATTTTTGCATTCTACTGTTCATTAGCTTATTTTCTGCTTATTCTTGGTTTTTCTTGCTTAATTCTATTTGTTTATGCTTATTTGTCTCTTTTTAATGCTCACATGTCATTAGTTTAAGATTTCCTTTTTAACTGTCTTGATTTGCCTTTTACTGCTTATTTCTCTTTTGCTTATTTTTGTGTTTTATTTATTGCTTATTACTCATTAGTGTTTGCCATTTATCTGTTTTTCAAAAACCTAGCTTAAATCTTTATAATTTAGTTTAAAATTTGATTTTAAAAAGTTAAAGGGGTGTTAGGAATAAGAGTGCAAAGTGGGTCAAATTGGTCTAAAAACCTTTTGGGTCACCTAGTCAACTTTAACAAGCCTTCTTGAGTTGTTCTTAATCTGTTTTTCAGAATTTTTAAGTCTTTAAGATTGTTTTAAGGTTTTTCTAAAAAGTGTTTAAAATTGTGGTTCAAAAACAGTCCCATAGTGCTTATTAGATTAAAGCCTTTAAAACCAGTTTTTAAGTCTTGTTTTAGTGTTGTTTTTAGTGTCAAATGAAGTAGCATAGTGTCTTTTTAGTCTTGTTTTGTTTTATGAAAATCTGTCCAAAAAGTTTGTTAAGTGTCTCTTAGTTCAAAATACCCTTTTTCAAATTGATTTTCTGGCTTATTCTTAATTTCAAACTATCTTTTTTTTGTTGATATAAGCTCTTTGATGTCTAAATTTTATCTGTTTTGAGGTCCCTAAGTCATAAGGATTCTTTGAGTAGCTTAAAATTAAGCTCAAAAGTGCCCTTTGGCTGTTTAAGTTAATAGTTTTGAGCTAATAAGTTCATTTGCTTATTTGAGTGATTCAGCTGTTTGAATTGCTTAAATTGTGTTTAGTTGTGCTTATTAGGGTAAGTTAAAGGGTTTGGTAGCTTATTTCAGTCCAAGGTTTAGCTTATTAAAGCTTTTGACTTTAAACTGAAACTAGGAGTATTGACTTTGTAGTTAATACTGCTGATTTCAATTAGCTTTTTCATAGATTATTTGTTTTTCAAAATGATTTTACTTTGCTGATTTTACAAACCCATAAGCCAAACTTTTAAGCGGTATAAGCTGCATTCCCATAAGGATCTAATTTGGTGCTTAAAAATAAGCCCAAAAGTTGTCCCTTGACTGTTTGATTGACAGTTTTTGCCCAAGTGCTTATTGGCCTTTTCTTAGCTTAGCTTATTGTTTTCTGTGCTTATTTAGGTTTATATTTGCTTATTCGGTTAGTTAGTGCTTATTTTAGCTTATTGTACTTAGGGTAGAACTTATTTAAGCTTATTTACATTTGTAGCTTAGCATTTTAAGTTTAAAAGGCTTTTATAGACTCTATCATTTCTAGCTTATCTTCTGTGCTTATTTGTGTTTAAACTTTCTTATTAGGTGTAGTGTAGGGCCTCTCTTAACTTATTTTCATGTTTGCCAGCTTATTTGTGTTTAAAATAGCCCAATAGTTTGCTTAATTAGGACTTAGTGTAAAAAAGCCCTTATGTTACTTTTTAGCTTATTTCAGTGCTTATTTGTGGTTTATAAAAAATTTGTTTTTATTAAAAGTGCTTATTTTTAAGTTCTTAAAGCTTGTCTATAAAAAATATTTTGCAAAATAAAAAAAAGGGAAGGTGGAAGTCCAAGGTGAGCAAGGCTCGAACCTTTGACCTCAACACCCTCAACCTTTACGCACACACTGCACTACACACGCACCATTGGGATTTTTCTGTCATTGTTTGCATCTAATATTCTTTTACCCTCTTTTTAGCCCATTTAGCTCATAAGCCATTTTTAGCTTATTTCCAGCTTATTTGATAAGCTGGTTGGGTCAGCTTATTTTTCTTGGGTTCCTTATAGCATTTAGGACTTTTTTTGCATTTTTTTCGATTTTTCAAAATTAATTTAGTATTTTTTATTAATTTTTCTTTTTAAAACTGTTTTTAATTCATAAAAAATTATTAAAAAGTCAAAAAATATAATTCTTTTTTTTTCTAATTTTTTTATCATTTAGTACCTAGGAAAATTAATTTTGCATTCGTAGGGTTAATTTTGCAAAATCTTGATCTTTTAAAGAACATGTTTCGATCTCGTTCTCGTTTTTAGGTTTAAATCATTTTTAGCTTTCGTTTTTAGGTTTTCTTTAATCGTTTTTGCATTTTAATTGTAGAATTAGTAATTCACGCGATCACAAACGTTCTCGATTTTCAATTCACACCTCGTTGGGAGAACGACACGGGGGATTTTTGATTTTGCTTTGGTTAAAAGCAATTTCTTTGAGTCTTTCGGAATACGTATACTATAATTGAATTATAATTATTGATTTTCCTTATTTATATATACTAAAGGTTAAATCTTTGGTTATCAACCGCGATAAACAAAAACAACATTTACGAACATATATGCATGGCTATTCTATCACAAAAATCAATTCACAAATAACTCGGGTAGATCGTACCCCTCCGTCCTAATAATCCCTCTCTTCTGTCTATGCGCAAGACGAACCCACTTGACTAGCTAAGTCTACTCGGGTTAAACACTAGGCTATGCCATCCTCACATACACATACCATACCCTTACACAATTCATAACTAGGTCAATGCCATCTTCACATACGCATGCTTTACCACAATTCATATCATATACCAATCATATAGTTCGACACTTAAAAACACATACCACTGTTCATAATTCAAAAACAGTTTTGCATCATTTCCATCCCAAAATATAAGTAAAAAGTGGGACTGTAAAACTCACCTCGATGCAAAGCAAATCCAAACTCTTCAATTAACCTTGCAAATAATCTATACAAAACAATGCACACCTATTACCATCGATTAGGTTACACACCCAAATCGATATAACAATCACAATGATGGATACTCTATACCCTGTCTTGATTCATCTCATCTATATACTCTTCACAACTTGTTAACCTCAAGTTATCTTATAAAACCTACATCTCAACTTTCTGCATTTTATCCCGTTTTTATAGTCACAAGATGACCCTAAATAAAATACTAAAACACCTAATTGATTCTTCTCCTTACATCTTATAGCTCCCCAATGAGTTATGAGCTACTGTGATTTATTAGAAAAAATAATATTAACTGGAACTATTTTATAAAAATTCATCTTTGCAAAGTACTCAGATTCGGATCTGATCGAACCACTCAAAAGTTCGACTTGACCAGACCCATTTAGACACTTGGAAAAAATCTACAAAAATTCCAGAAATTCATATACATCATGAACTTACGACAGTAGGAGTTTCGTTTATTAAAACAAAGTTTTGATATGGTTTTTGACCTCATAAACACAACTCAGAATCTGACCCGAATTTACTGTTTCGACAACGAATCTTGTAAAATCAATTTGACTGACCTCCTGACCTCAAAACCTTTCGGGGCCGGACTTTTTGAAAACTAGACTCTCTGTAGATAATTGTAGCATTAAGAAAATCAATAAAAGCTATCCGTATGACCAAGTTATAACCCTCGCAAGATGACCTTTCAAAACTGTCAGTTTTTAATTCCGAATTTACAAACCCTAAAACCCTAATTACACATGCTTAACACAACTAATCATCCAAAAATGATTTTTAAAGATCAAAACTATAATTTTACAGATCTTATATAAACCCTAATCCATCATCACAATTGCTACATAATTAGTAAAGAAGATGGACTTAAAAAGGATAATAAAACATACTTAAAACCTTTGATTCTTGAAACCTTAACTCACCAAATTGATCGTGAATAAAAATCTTTTTTTTTCTCTGCTTCTTGGTTTGACCGATCAATCAAAAGGAAGAGGGGAAGAGATTTTGTATGTATAGACTTGGTAAAAAGATTTAGATAATCACTTAATTAGAGTTATAATTGGACTAAAATTTTGTTTCATTTTTCCTTCTTTTTTTTCCAACCGGTCGAACAAACACCCCTTTATATATTTTTTATTTTTTTTAATTATTATTATTTACACAAAAACCCTTTAATTTTGATATTTTAATTAAAAATATTTTCTTATTTTGCTAAACCTTGAACTTTCTAACTAGTTTTCAAACTAATCTTCATTTCTAACTAATTCTAAAAATAAAA
>BQNB010108436.1:0-17058 GCA_026074375.1 Tanacetum coccineum
GATCAAGATTCGTTAAATGCAGCCGCCAGTGGCAATCTTTTGACTAAGACTCCTAAGGATGCCTTAACCCTTATCGAGAATAAGTCGAAATTTCGCACTTCATGAAACAGACCGGTTGTTGCCAAAGTGAGTACGAACACTTCTACCTCGGGTCTTTCACCCGACGTTGCTGCACTCACCAATGCCGTTAAGGCTTTGCTTCTTAAAAACACAACCCCTCCTCCAGCTTCCATTAAAGCGGTTGAAGAGAGTTGTGTTATTTGTGGTGGACCACACCTTTACTACCAGTGTCTTGCCACCGATGGCAACGCTTCAGGTTATCAAGATAATATTCAAGCATATGTTTCTGTAGCTGCAGTAAACTATAATCAGGGAAATACTGGACACCGTCCTTCGAGTGTAGCTCATCAAGTTCGACCACCCAGTTTTCCACCAGTTCAAAACAATCAAAACCGAGGAAATAATTACAACCCAGGAAATTCGACTTACCGATCTCTGACTCCACCAACTCAAGCTGCTCCGTCAAATGAACTCGCAAATTACATGAAAATTAATGAAACAAACATGCGAGCTATGAAAAATCAAATCATTAATATGAAAACTGAGTTAAAAACTAATTTCAGGCCACAATGTTGCAACAAAACAACAAGCTGGAAAATATGTTGAGCAATTATTTTCAAATGAACAAACCTCCGAGTTCGGGTCCTCTTCCTAGCAATACCGTTGCTAACCCGAAAGGTGACTTGAAAGCAATCACCACCCGAAGTGGTGTTTCTTACGATGGACCTCCGATTCCTCCTCCCTTCTCTTCTTCTCCCAAGGAGGTGGAAAGACAGCCCGAGGTAACAAAGGATCTGGTGCAACCAAGTACCAAAAAAGTCCAACCTCCGGATGTCCCAACTCAAGCACCAACCTCTGAGCCCGTTAATGCTCCTAAGCCTAAACCGAATTTACCTTATCCTTTGAGACTCAACAACCAAAAGCTCCGAGAAAGAGACGACCATCAAATGATGAAGTTTCTTCAAATCTTTCGAAGGTTACACTTCAATCTTAGCTTCACGGATGCTTTACTCTACATGCCCAATTTCGCTTCCACATTTAAGAATCTTCTCAGCAATAAGGAGAAATTATTTGAATTAGCCAATACACCGGTGAATGAGAATTGTTCGGCGGTTATCCTAAAGAAGCTACCCGAAAAACTAGGAGACCCCAGTAAATTCCTCATTCCATATAATTTTCTAGAGATAGTTGAATGCATAGCCTTGGCCAATCTTGGTGCAAGCATCAACTTGATGCCTCTCTCTATATGGAGGAATCTTTCACTCCCCGAACTTACTCCTACTCAAGAGATTCTTAAGCTTGCGGACCGGTCCACTACTAGACCAACCAGTATTGCCGAAGACGTCTTTGTGAGAGTAGGAAAGTTCCATTTTCTGGCCGACTTTGTAGTCGTTGATTATGTTGTCGATCCTCGAGTTCCCTTAATTCTCGGGAGACCCTTTTTGAGGATGGTACGAGCTTTGATTGATGTTTACGGTGAAGAATTAACTCCCCGAGTGAGTGATGAAGCCATAACATTCAAAGTTGGTAACACATCAAGATACTCCTACAATGATGCTGAATCAATAAAATGAATCGATGTCATCGATATAGCTTGTGAGGAGTATTCTCAAGAAGTGTTAGGATTTCCTAACAATTCTGAGAGTGGCAATCCCACTCCAGTTCCACCAGGAATTAATGATGCTAAATATGATCCGGAGGGAGACATTTGTCTAATTGAAGAAATTTTAAATAAATACCCGTACTCTCCTCTCCATTCGAAGGACCTAAAGTGTGAGGAACTTAAAAGCGTTAAATCCTCAGTTGATGAACCCCTGAAGCTTGAACTCAAGGACTTACCTTCTCATCTCGAGTATGCATTCTTGGAGGGTACCAATAAATTACCCGTCATTATTGCTAAAAACTTAAAAGACGAAGAGAAGGAACGCCTCATAAAGGTTTTAAACTCTCACAAGCAAGCAATTGCTTAGAAACTCTCTGACATTAAGGGTATTGACCCGTAATTTTGCACTCACAAAATCTTAATGGAGGATGACTTTAAACCAACAGTTCAGCATCAAAGAAGGGTTAATCCAAAAATTCATGAAGTTATCAAAAAGGAAGTTGTAAAACTCCTTGATGCCGGATTGATTTACCCTATCTCGGATAGTCCGTGGGTTAGCCCCGTACATTGTGTACCCAAAAAGGGTGGAATGACCGTTGTGACAAATGAAGATAACGAGTTGATTCCGACTAGGTTAGTTACCAGGTGGCGTGTTTGTATCGACTATAGGAAACTAAACGATGCTACCTGAAAAGACCATTTCTCGTTACCCTTCATGGACCAAATGTTAGAACGATTAGCTGGGAACGAGTACTATTGTTTCTTAGATGGATTCTCTGGGTATTTCCAAATCCCTATTGACCCGCAAGACCAAGAGAAGACAACTTTCACTTGCCCTTATGGAACGTTTGCCTATCGACGTATGCCTTTCGGCTTATGTAATGCTCCTGGCACGTTCCAAAGGTGCATGATGGCCATTTTCCATGACATGATCGAGGAAACAATGGAAGTCTTCATGGATGATTTCTCGGTCTTTGGGGATTCCTTCTCATCTTGCCTCTCCCATTTAGACAAAATGCTCAAAAGGTGCGAAGACACCAATCTTGTTCTAAATTGGGAGAAGTGCCACTTCATGGTCAAAGAGGGCATTGTCCTCGGCCACAAGATTTCGAAATCTGGGATTGAGGTAGATAGGGCAAAAGTTGATGTTATTGCAAAATTACCTCCTCCCACGTCCGTCAAAGGAATTCAGAGTTTTCTAGGTCACGCCGGGTTTTATCGTCGATTTATTCAAGATTTTTCTAAAATCGCCCGGCCGATGACCCATCTTCTTGAAAAAGAGACTCCAAATGTTAGTCTAAAACATAGAAAATGCAATAACAGTACTAACATAGCAACATCAAATATAAGAGAGTTAATTTCTCTTGGGAACCCAAGCCATTACTGACTTGTTTCTTCCTGTTGGATCAACATAGTTAAATTGTTTACAAACACATAATCCAGTATCTTTGTAGACATGATTTATCATCTTTTATTTAGGAGTCCTCCATGCCCAGTAATGTGGTTAATAGGTTTAACACATTAATCCCTTGTTTTCCAAAGTATTTTGTCATTCTTTTTTCCTTAACAGTATTAACAGAAATTACATTAGCAGTATTAACTTTGTAACTCAAATTTCTGTTTTTCAATACTGTTTGTTGGTAAAAAGGTCTTCTTAATGATGAATGTGCCTTTTGAAAAACATTTGTCCTTGGTTTGGCAACATTTACAATTGGTTTGTGTACAACAGTATTAAATGGCCTAGCAGCACTAACTGGTGCTGCTTTTCTTAAAAAGCTTTGCCCAACAGTACTAAATGGTATTAAGCCAGACTTGGTTAAAACTGTTGTTGGAGCAAAATTCCTTCTAGTATTAGAAATTTTTTGATGATTAATCCTCATTGCATTAGTCCAAACTGGTCTAACTTCCCTTTGACCAATGAGCTTTTTCACATTGTCCAAAACAGGTTTTTGTACCATCTTTTTATCATGAAAATCACAGTCTTTAATTAGATAGTTAAAACTCCCACACACAAAGCAAGCTTTTGGTGTAAACTGAAATCCAATTCCTAATTTCTTAGGCTTTGGGATATTCCAGCTTATACTGTTGTTCCTAGGGTTTTGACGAACTTTCCCAAGGTTGAATCACTTGCTTAGGCCCTTTTGAAAACATTAAGGGATTCTAACACTACAGTCTCATCTTCATCACAATCAGAAACCCAATCTTTAATTATTGGAGCATCTAAAGTTTTCTTTACTTCCTTAGAGACATTTTCACTAGCACCCTTATCAACCTTGACACCATATCCTTCAAATTCAGGTTCTTTAAATTTCTCAATTCCTGAACTTGATAAATCAACACTAGGAGGTACAAACAATCCTGTAAGTGGAGGGGGAATAGCATTATATCCTAGACCCTTCTTATGGTTATCAGATATTTGATTGGCATCATTGGTACCAGACCCCCTCGCGCAACCTTTTAAGAGGCTTTTCGAAGATTCAATTTTAAACAGATTTCCTCTTTTTTTCTTCTTAAGTCATTTCCTACCTTTTCTTTAAGAACATTAATATTTGATTCATAAAAGAAGATCACTTTAAGAACAGCAATCTGATCACTAAGCATACTTTTATTTTTCTTGTAAGAAAGACAAGTCATTCTTCTACTGAAGCTAAACCCCTTTTATAGTTAGATAAATCAGATTCAGACTTTCTAAGCTCTACTCTTAACTTATCATACTGAGTTTTAAGATCTTCATAATTTTTAAGACAAGTTTTAGAGCAAGTTTTGTTATTTTGTACCTCAGAATCAGAGAAAGCCATAAGTGCAAAGTTGGTAGAAGCCTCCTCTTGTGCCATGTAACTCCCGAATCAAAATCCAATACCAATCTAATAAGTTAACATATCTTTGGGAGAAGCTTCTTCCACATTCACTGTTCTTCTTGAACTGTCTTGACTTCTGCTCCTGTTCTCTTGACTTTTAGGATTTCTGCACTCTCTAGCAAAATGTCCCAACTAAAACGAATTGGAAACATTCCCCCTATTTTCTTGTCATAACCGCATATCACTTCATTGATGATAATCTTTTACCAGTTCTCTGATAAAACTTTCTTGCTTTCATGCTTAGCAAAGCCAATTGCCACTTTAAATCCATTTCATCAAGTTCGTCTTCATGGATTTGATCTAGGTCTTCATGAACAACTTGAGACCCATTGGGTTGAGTGACAGAATAGAGCATATATTGTGCGTCTCACTCTCAAGGCAAGCAGTACTATTTTTAGTGCTACAGTACTAACAGATTGCACCATACTAAACATAACATAGCAGTATTACCATCATTTGTACTGCTATGACCTAAGACAAATGCCAAATTCTGAGAGCCTGAGTTTGAGCTAGAGATTACACTTCTTTTGACTTTTGGTTCAACAATTTTAAAATTGTTGTAAAGGTCATCAAAACTTATTGAGCCCAGATCTAATTTGTTCCTCCAGACCACAACATGCATACCCTATTCAGTAGGAAGACTTCTTAAAAATTTAAGATTAAGTTCTTCTGGAGTGATGATTTCACCTAAGATAGGGGTTTTTTTTTGTTTATTAACTGGCTTTACAATTTTCTGAAGCTGTTACAAATAAGTCAAGTGAAAAAATGACGTATGAGAAAGAAGAAAGAAAAAAAAATAAATGAAAGAATAAAAAGAAGATACAGAAAAAAAAACAAAATGATGAATGGAGCTCCAATTTCCTACCCCCTACCGGCTCGACACTGACTATCCGTCCCTACCGGTAATCAAACAACTGCTTCAAGAGTGACTATTAAGTCACAAGGAGGCTACATACCCACACCCCATCTTGCATCTAAAGCTTCAACTAAAGACATTAGGGCGATCCTTGTGAGATTATTGAAAGACAAGTAATGCACACGTAGACGTGTCACCATCAAATACTTTGGGCTTAACGAACATACTACATAAGGACTTCACTTCAGTAGAAACAGCACCAGGAATAGTTGTAGAATAATGTACCATCTGCCTCTACTAGTGGTTTGAGCTACATGCATGAAAGAGTTATCCATTCCACAATAAACTCCCCGAGAGAATAGTCTTGCACAAGTATAATCCTAATCCCGAGTCTCCATGTTCATATACAACATGCTTAAAAGTGGCAATTTTGCAAGAGAAATGTTTAGTACAAGATCCATGGTTTTTTGATTCTAAGAAAATGAACACAGAGATGTATCTAGTTTGTTTCTTCTTGATCAAGGTTTCAGAACACCCGCTCTGATACCACTTGTTGATTCCAATTGAATGGATCTTTTGTTTTGTTTAGATAAATCTAAACAACTAGATTAGAAACCTTGTTGTGTATATATAAAGTTTATGCGGAATTAACCTTTATATACTCATAAGGAACAATCAAACAATGAACACAGAACTTTTACTATATTGAATAAATCACAAAACAACTATATGTTTTGCCTAATAACTAACTTATGAATTCTGTATGTTAATCTGTATATGTGATTATCCTTAACTATGCCATAAGAGTTCCTTTTATACACCAAGGAAAAACCCTAATAGGCTTACAAAACGCATTAAGAGATCATGCATATATATTCCTAATATAACTCGTGCATATCTCATAAGCAGTACTAATAAACTAACTAACAATACTAACTATATACTAACAGTACTAACATTGTACTGGCAGTACTAACTATAACTAACAGTACTAAGTCTTCAATTAACAGTACTAAGTCTTCAGCAGCATTATTTCATAGAAGCTCTTTAATTCCCAACAGACTTGAAAGCAATCACCACCCGAAGCGGTGTTTCTTACGATGGACCTCCGATTCCTCATCCTTTCTCTTCTTCTCCCAAGGTGGTGGAAAGAGAGCCCAAGGTGACAAAGGATCCGGTGCAACCAAGTACTGAAAAAGTCCAACCTCCGGATGTCCCAACTCAAGCACCAACCTCTGAGCCCGTTAATGCTCCTAAGCCTAAACTAAATTTACCTTATCCTTCGAGACTCAACAACCAAAAACTTCAAGAAAGAGACGACCATCAAATGATGAAGTTTCTTCAAATCTTTCGAAGCTTACACTTCGATCTTAGCTTCACGGATGCTTTACTCTACATGACCAAATCGCTTTCCAATCAAGAATCTTCTTAGCAATAAGGAGAAATTATTTAAATTAGCCAATACACCGGTGAATGAGAATTGTTCGGCGGTTATCCTAAAGAAGCTGCCCGAAAAACTGGGAGACCCATGTAAATTCCTCATTCCATGTAATTTTCCAGAGATAGTTGAATGCTTAGCCTTGGCTGATCTTGGTGCAAGCATCAACTTGATGCCTCTCTCCATATGGATGAAGCTTTCACTCCCCGAACTTACTCCTTCTCAAATGATTCTTGAGCTTGCGGACCAGTCTACTACTAGACCAACCGGCATTGCTGAAGATGTCTTTGTGAGAGTAGGAAAGTTCCATTTTCCGGCCGACATTGTAGTCGTTGATTATGTTGTCGATCCTCAAGTTCCCTTAATTCTATGGGAGACCCTTTTTGAGGACGGAACGAGCTTTGATTGATGTTTACGGTGAAGAATTAACTCTCCGAGTGAGTGATGAAGCCATAACATTCAAAGTTGGTAACACTTCAAGATACTCCTACAATGATGTTGAATCAATTAACCGCATCGATGTCATCGATGTAGCTTGTGAGTATTCTCAAGAAGTGTTAGGATTTTCTGACAATTCCGAGAGTGGCAATCCCACTCCAATTTCTAAACCAATCATTGCTAAATCTTTACCCTCCCTTACTCCATTTGAGGGAGGTGATTTCATTCTAGAAGAAATTGAAGCGTATCTTGCAAGTGACTCAGTTCCACCAGGAATTGATGATGCTGAATTTGATCCGGAGAGAGACATTCGTCTAATTGAAGAAATCTCCCTCTGAAGGACCTAAAGTGTGAAGAACTTAAAAGCCTTAAATCCTCAGTTGATGAACCCCCGAAGCTTGAACTCAAGGACTTACCTTCTCATCTCGAGTATCCATTTTTGGAGGGTACCAATAAATTACCCGTCATTATTGCTAAAAACTTGAAAGACGAAGAGAAGGAATGCCTCATAAAGGTTTTAAAGTCTCACAAGCAAGCAATTGCTTGGAAACTCTCTGACATTAAGGGTATTGACCCATAATTTTGCACTCACAAAATCTTAATGGAGGATGACTTTAAACCGGCGGTCCAACATCAAAGAAGGGTTAATCCAAAAATTCATGAAGTTATCAAAAAGGAAGTTGTAAAACTCCTTGATGCCGGATTGATTTACCCTATCTCGGATAGTCCGTGGGTTAGCCCCATGCATTGTGTACCCAAAAAGGGTGGAATGACCGTTGTGACAAATGAAGATAACGAGTTAATTCCGACTAGGTTAGTTACCGGGTGGCGTGTTTGTATTGACTATAGGAAACTAAACGATGCTACCCAAAAAGACCATTTCCCGTTACCCTTCATGGACCAAATGTTAGAACGATTAGCTGGGAACGAGTACTATTGTTTCTTAGATGGATTCTCTGGGTATTTCCAAATCCCGATTGATCCGCAAGACCAAGAGAAGACTACTTTCACTTGCCCTTATGGAACGTTTGCTTATCGACGTATGCCTTTCGGTTTATGTAATGCTCCTGGCACGTTCCAAAGGTGCATGATGTCCATTTTCCACGACATGATCGAGGAAACAATGGAAGTCTTCATGGATTATTTCTCGGTCTTCGGGGATTCCTTCTCATTTTGCCTCTCCTATTTAGACAAAATGCTCAAAAGGTGCGAAGACATCAAACTTGTTCTGAATTGGGAGAAGTGTCACTTTATGCTCAAAGAGGGCATTGTCCTCGGCCAC
This sequence comes from Tanacetum coccineum, assembly GCA_026074375.1. NCBI lineage: Eukaryota > Viridiplantae > Streptophyta > Magnoliopsida > Asterales > Asteraceae > Tanacetum > Tanacetum coccineum. The sequence goes on from BQNB010108436.1 coordinate 8,536, forward strand.
AAGATTTTGAAATCTGGGATTGAGGTAGATAGGGCAAAAGTTGATGTTATTGCAAAATTACCTCCTCCCACGTCCGTCAAAGGAATTCGGAGTTTTTTAGGTCACACCGGGTTTTATCGTCGATTTATTCAAGATTTTTCTAAAATCGCCCGGCCGATGACCCATCTTCTCGAAAAAGAGACTCCATTCATTTTCTCGACCGAGTGTAGAGAGGCGTTTGAGACCCTTAAAAAGAAACTAACCGAATCTCCGATATTAGTTGCCCCCGATTGGGACTTGCCCTTTGAAATTATGTGTGATGCTAGTGACTTTGCAATTGGGGCAGTCCTAGGGCAACGTAAGACCAAACATTTTCAGCCAATACACTATGCGAGCAAGACTATGACCGATGCCCAAGCTTATTACACCACGACAGAAAAAGAATTATTAGCCGTGGTGTATGCTTTTGAGAAATTCTGACCTTATCTAGTCTTGTCGAAGACCATAGTGTATACAGACCACTCGGCTCTTAAGTATCTGCTCGCTAAGCAAGATGCTAAACCGAGATTGCTCCGCTGGATTCTTCCCCTCTAAGAATTAATGTCATCATCCGTGATAAAAAAGGAGCAAAGAATGTAGCGGCCGACCACTTGCCTAGACTAGAGAATCCCCATCAAAGTGATCCCGAGAAAAAGGAAATTACCGAAACATTTCCTCTTGAGACACTTGGGATGGTGACTTTTCGTGGTGATTCTAACACCCCATGGTTTGCCGATATTACAAATTACCACGCAGGGAACTTTATTGTGAAAGGGATGTCGTCCCAACAAAAGAAGAAATTCTTTAAGGACGTTAAGCATTACTTTTGGGACGACCCCTACTTGTTTAGGATTTGTGCGGATCAAGTGATTAGACGATGTGTGTATACGGCCAAGAAGCCTTTGATATCCTTACGGGTTGCCACAATAGACCCACTGGGGGACATCATGGTGCCAACTACACCGCTAAAAAAGTCTTTGATTCCGGTTTCTATTGGCCGATGATTTATCGAGATATCCATGACTTGGTCACACGGTGTGACGCTTGTCAACGTTAAGGCAAAATTTCGCAACGTGATGAAATGCCTCAAAATGCAATTCAAGTTTGCGAGATCTTTGACATATGGGGGATCGACTTTATGGGCCCTTTCCCGTCTTCTCGAGGGAATAAGTACATTCTCGTGGCAGTTGACTACTTGTCAAAATGGTTTGAAGCGAAAGCGCTCCCCACTAATGATGCCCGAGTTGTTTGTAGGTTCTTAAATATGGGGTTATCCACTGAATTTCTACCGCGTATCATCCAAAAACTAGTGGGCAAGTGGAGGTTTCAAATCGTGGTTTGAAACGCATATTAGAAAGAACCGTAGGTGAAAACCGTGCTTCATGGTCCGATAAGTTAGAAGATGCATTATGGGCTTTTCGTACCGCGTTTAAGATACCCTATCGGGTGCACTCATTATAAGCTTGTTTACGAAAAGGCTTGTCATCTTCCCATCGAGCTTGAACATAAGGCATATTGGGCCTTGAAGCATTGCAACTTCGACCTTAAGACCGCGCACCATATTTTTGGACAACTTCATGCTGAGGGATGAATCTTATGGTAGTGAGAATAGGATCATCATTAGCCATATGTCAGTCCACTTTGTTTCTTCTTGGAATGGATTGATCTTGTGACATGAAGTGATTGATGATGACTTTGGTGAATCTTGGGTAGAACATGTATTTGTTCTTCCCTGATTCCTTGTTCTTGATTTGAAAAACTAGGTCTTCCCATAGGAGATAGGCATAGTCAACTTTTTGCTGGTCATATAAACCCCAAAGGATTTGAGCCCTAGAGAGACGAAGTGAATCGATTCCAGTTACTTTACTGCTGAGACATTTATTTATGATAGTTCTGAATGTTCTCCAAGGTTGAGGTAGAATATCAACTTTGACATCAGACATAATTCTGATGTTTCCGGGATAGGCCAGTTCTCTCATGAAAGTAAGTATTTCCTCTTCAAATGGAGGATCTACAAACTGATGTCTAGGAAGTTTTGGATAAATCTGAAGCATATTTCTAAAAGTGTCCAGATCAAAAGAATATCTCTTTGTGTTCAGCTTGAATCTAATGGAATGCTTGTGGTAAGATGCAGTAGCCCAGAATTCATGCATGTAGACAGCAGGGACACTAGCAGTGATCAAGAAAGCTGGATAAAAAGGTGTAAGAGAAAAAACATCCAAAGCAACTTGAAAGGTGGGTTCTTTAGGCTTGAATGTGGTGCTCAATCTGTAGTTGCAACTTACAATCTGTAGACGTTGTTCCCATGGAACGAGAGCATCGTCCAGGGCTTGTTGTTGTTCTTTTGTGATACTCATGATTCTGCTAAGAAAGAGTCGATACAGTTTATATAAACAAGTTTATATAAGATACTATATATAGAGACCCTTTTTAGGATCTGGCACATAAGGCATGTAACACATTAGGAGAGCTAATCATGGAAAGAGTGAACTTAAATTGGCTTAGTTAAGTTAATCTAATTTTAACTTGATTAGATTCCAAAGATAATCAATTTTAAATTTGATACCTAACACAAGTTTTAAGTCACCTTTTATTTAGAATCTAAGTGTGTATGATAATTAGCCTTTTTGTAACCATTAATCATGTTTGAATCTGGTTGCTTAAGTGAAAAAACCATGAATTAAGTCACCATTGAGAACAGTGAATTCAGACATAGTTGAAAATTGCAAATTCGGATAAAAAAGGAAGCTGCGAATTCGAACCCTAAACCAAGCTGCGAATTCGGACACTATAGGCACACTGTGAATTCGGACACTAAAGGTTCCATGGCGAATTTGTGAACAAAAAAGGTTCATTGAGAATTCGGGTATCAAAGGTTTACTACGAATTCGGGTGTTAAAGGTTCATTGCGAATTCAGGTATCAAAGGTTTATTGCGAATTCGGGCGTTAAAGGTTCATTGCGAATTTGGGCATTAAAGGCATACTGCTAATTCATTTGTAACTATCTCCTGTAAATTCGGATGACACTATCACCTGCAAATTCGTTTAACACTATGAACTGCAAATTCGTATATAACTAGTCCTGCGAATTTAGATTGTTCTAAAAAAATTTGCATTTTAATTCAAGTATCCAAGTGTTTTTCCACCTCAAATTCAATCATTTAGCCTCATAGCTTTCACAAGAACATTTTTTGCAACTTACATACACAGATTCAAGCAAAGTTATTTAAACGAGCATCTCATTTCAAAAATTCATGAATTCCCAATAATCAAAACACCCCATATATGGATTTCAAAGCATTCACACATTTAATAGGACATTTAATAGTTATTAAACTCAAAACCCACAATCCTTTTTAACTAAAAACCCAAACACGCACAATTCGTCATATAAAATCACTCCAATAAAACACATATGTTATCAATATAAAAAACTGCTATAAACAAGTCGTTAACACCCCGAGACGAACAAAACCCCTCTATCAATTTTAGTTTTCGTTGAGTTTTAATTTTAAGAACCCTAATTTTGAATATTAGGGTTTTCGAAACCAAGACTTTGTAAAAACAAAATTGCTTTTGAACGCGTGATCAATTAGGGTGTAAGGAACATAGTTTATATAATACCTTAGGCACAAGATTGATAAGAAATAAAGATGGAGGGTATGACGATTGAGTGAATAGTGAGGGAGGGAAAAAATATAAGTGTTGTGTGTGTGTGTGTGTTTGATCGTGAAAAATGGGTGAGGTGGGAGTGTTATAAAACAATTTTAGTTTTTGACACTTTCACCCCCTAAGCTTTGAGATCTTTTTCATTTATCAATTATAAGGATATTTAGGAAAAAATTGTTTTAATACATATATTAAGATAATAACATTGCGACCATTTAGTCCTATGGGTTTTAACTATAATACCTAATACCTTAAATAAGCACATATTCTCTCAAAAGGCATAAACAAATAACATTTAAGGCACTCATAAGCTAAACTTAATTAACTTTCCTTAAAAAATGATATTCCGTTATTGTTTAAAAACCTTTATTCCTTTTATCAAATGACTTTCTGAAGAAGATAATTTGACATTTTCTCCCTACTTCTCCGTCTACGGAACCCCTCAAACAATGACTTGTTTTCTATTTAAAGAGTTGTAGTCGTTGTTTGAGAAGTCGAATGTCTTTGAAAAACATTTTCTGATGAAGCAATGTATATTTTTTGAAAAACAAACACCAAATAGGATTTCCCCTCATTATTTAACACATCAAGCGCACTGAAACGTACACTATGGTAAATATAGGAAGCCACGGGTTGTTTATCAAAGAAAAACACAAGCCTTTGCATGGTCCATAAAGTAGACCAAACCCCGAGAATGAATTCCGTTATGAGGTCAAGATTTCTTTTTGAAATACTTGCCTTTAAGATGATGACCGGGTTTCTATCTGAAATAATAGCAAGCCATATTTGGCATGTTTTGAAAACATTTGAAACTTCTACTCGAACTTCATTTACAGCCTCGTATCATTATTAACATTGACATTTCTAAGACCGTAAATGTTATCTTTTCGAAAGACATGCTTATTAGTCTTTTTTATATTTTCACATTTTTAATTTTTTCTTTGATTTATGAATTTTATAAATTTTGTATTTAGTTTTTAAAAAAATTTGTAAAAAATGTAATTTTTTTATTGGTTTTAATTATATATACATATTATCAGGATATGTTAATTAGGTCCAACCACTATTCATCAACATTCATCTGCCAAGTGTTTTAGAGTCCCAGCGTAAAACTTATGCATTCTCCCAGCTTGTTGAAAAGAAATTCCATCTTTTCTTTTGCAAGGGCTTTAGTGAAAGATACTTCCGCCACTGATACTCCTATTGACAAAATAAAGTTTCCATCACCCAATTCCAACATGCTCTTGCTAAAGTGAAATCTGATGTCAATATGCTTACGACCTAGAAATTCAGAACGTTGTTGCCAGCCTAAGACAATAGCCTTTTTTGTTATCACAGTATAACAATGAATTTTATTAAATCCAAGGCCATAGTCGGTAATCTGTGATCTCATCCAAAGGATTTGAGAACAACAGCCTGACATAGCAATATATTCAGCTTCCGTATTGGATATCGCAGCACTTTTCTGCCTTTTTGATGACCAGCTAACAAGTCGATCTCCCAGAAACTGCATACTACCAGATGTGCTACGGCGTGTATCTTGACAACCAGCATGATCCGCATCTGCAAATGTTGTTAGAGCAATCGAAGAATCCTTCGGATACCATAGTCCCCGATTGACGGTTGCTCTTAGATAACGAAAGATCCTTTTGACCGCTTGTAGTGCATTTTAGTAGGTCGTTAGCTGATACAGGGCACAGAAGCACAAATACAAAAACATGTATATAGCAAATTATAGGTCAGGTCTACTGGCTATAAGATAAAGGATGGTGCCAATCATGCCACGATAGTGTGACAGATCAACAACTTTTCCTTCTTTATCCTCATCCAGTTTGGATTTCTCCACCATGGGAGTATCCACTGGGTCACAAGAGTCAAAACCGTATTTCTTTAAAGATTCAAGGGCATATTTTGACTGGTTAATAAAGATGCCTCTGGGACTTTGAGAAATCTGTAGTCCTAAGAAAAATAAGATTTTTCCCATTATTGACATCTTAAATTTTGAACTCATATTTTAGCAAATAGGTCACAAGTTAGGTGTAGATTCAGGCAAAGATAATAACATCGACAATATTAGACCAGAAGTAATTACTTGCCTTCCCTATGGATGAATAGAGTAGGATCCACTGAGCCTTTGGAGAAGTCTTAGGATATTAGGAACAAAGACAACATGTCATACCATGCGCGTGGATCTTCTTTCAACCCATAAAGAGCTTTCTTTACTTGAACATGTGATTGAGGTTTATCTGATTCACAAACCCGTCAAGCTGGCTAACATAACCACTTCCCGCAGATTACCATACAAAACCAGTCCACACATCCAATTGGAAGACGTACATGTTCATGGTGACGGCAAAAGCGAGACAAATACCTTATAGAACTCTAATCTTGCAACCTGGAGCAAAGACCACTCCAAAATCAATTCCTTCTTCATGACGTAACCAACGAGCCACAATCGAGCTATGTCTTTAAATACCATCCTGAGTTCTCCAGCCACACTTTGAAGATCCACTTCAAAGTAATAACCATAACCCCCCCTTTTATCTTGGTCGTGGTTAATGAGCTCCCAATACTCTAAGGTGTTCAAACTCCATGAGTTTCTTCTTGCATTGGATTCGATCAGCAGAATTGAAGTTAAAGCATCTTTAGTTACGTCTTGGGTACAACAACAGTTGAGAAAAAGCATCAATAACAAAAATAGATCTTTTCTCGTGAAAGTTGCAAACTTGTGGAAACTGGTCTAAAGCGAGTTCTCCGATTAATTTTACACAAGTGGGTGAACCACAGTCCTTTGCTATTGTGTTCAGAAATTTGGTGATCGGGATGCACAATTGTATGAATAATATCCGATGATGAAGATTGATCAGAATGAACATTTGGAATTGGGATACCAAAGTATGGATCATTACCCATATGTGCAACTTCAATATCATTATTGTTTTTTTCAACATCGTTAGGAATGACGGGAGGTTGAGTTTCAGGTGTTGTTTGAGAGTTACTTGGTGATGGTGCATCTTGGTCAACATTTGTTGAAGAAGGTGAACCGGTTGATATAGCAGGAACTGGAGCTACTACTTCATGAATTGGAGCAACGACTTAAGGGGCTGGGTTATCAACACTAGGTGGAGGAGAGAGTAATTCATCAAACAGCGGTTGAAACAAAAGATCCTAATCGGTTCTTAAAGGTGGTACAAACGTTGTTGAAGGAAGAGGGTTTGCACGAGTCCTGAACTGATTGTTGCAGGAGTTATTTCATGAACTGCGGGTCCTGATCTGCTGTGTTCAGAAGCTATTGCTGTCAGCTTATCAAAATCTACATGAATTGTCTCAATGATTCGTCTGGTACGTCGGTTGTAAATTCGAAATGCTTTTCTTTGTGGGAGCATAGCCAATGAAAATACCAATATCAGCTTTTGGTTGTAACTTGCCTAAGTTCTCATATCTTTCCAGCTCAGCAGTTAAAGTATCATTGCCACTTTTATTGTCCAGATTTATCTTGGTACAATTAACTACTTGGGTTTTTAGTTGTTCAATCAATGCATCTTGTTGTGCAGAAGAGTTAGAATTCGGAACAGCTGTCTGTTGTGATTCAATCACATACTGAGAATAATGAATGATATTGCTATCATTGGTTATTTCAGTCTCTGAATGGTTCACAACATTCGACTGTTTAGAAGACGACATCGCCTGCACAACTTGATTAATCATATTATTATTCACATTATCATGATTGTGTGCCTCAACAAGAGCATCTGAACCATAATGAGATAAATTCGCCATGAGAGAAACTTTGGCAGTGTTAAGTTCATTACAATCAGAGTCATATGCATCTAAATCATCGGCTTGATAAGCAGTATTGTGGGTAATGACAGTCTGTGTGGCTTGACCTTTTGCAATTCCTAGATCTGCCAAAAATGCTAGTTCTTCCTCATGTAGAATTTGACCATTTACTTGAGCTTGTATCAACAACACTTTATCCTTAAACCATGAATCATCCTGTTTCCTCTTAGGTTTAGTGCACTGTTTGGACATATGTCCTTCCCCTTTGCGGTTGTAACAAATAACAGTCTTTGTTTCCCAGAATTGCTTTCACTTGCTCCCGGAGTGTAGGCCCTTGTAGTACCCGCATCAAAAGAAGTGTGTCTCCCCTGAATTGGTTGGAATGTCACTCTTCCATCTTTAATGGTAGCTTGTTGCCTAGGGTTTGACGAATTCCTCAGCTAATTATTGGTAGTAGGATAGCGGGAAGTGACAACAGCAGTCAAGAAAGACATCATGTGATTGATGGCATTCATAGGATCATCACCTTTCTAGAACACTGGAACAATTATACCCGAGTCTGGTTAGGAAAATTCAGGTTGTTGGTTAAATGTGGGAGCATATTCTAATTGAGGGATGGATGATGATGGAGAATAAACGTTGTGGTGAACTGATGATTGATAATAATTGGATGGTAAAGTGATTGAAAGAGATGTTGATGATTGATGAGTTGAGTATTGTTGAGACTAATAAGGTGATCCATACTGTAAAGACTGATATGGTGAAACTTGTGGTTGAAATTGAGTGTTTTTGGTAAGAGTTTTGATGAGTTTGATAAGGAGACTGGGTCATCTGATGGGTTGCAACCAAAGCAAGCGGATTAGAGTTGCGTTCATGCATTAAATTAACCTCATTTGCATGAAATTCATGTTGTCCCAAGTAAGCATGAAGCTGATCAAGGTTAGTTGTATGTAAATCCCGAACTATTTTGTCACAAATTTGCTCCACTCAGAAGGAAGAGTGTTCAAAAACTTGGTGTTCACTTGAAATTGTTCCAGTTTCATATTGTAGATGTT
>BQNB010108437.1:4591-19243 GCA_026074375.1 Tanacetum coccineum
GAAAATCATAACCGAACCGAAAACAACATATTTAATTCGGTTTTGTTCGATTTAGACAAATTCTGTCCGGTAACAAATTCGATTAAGTATTTTCAATTCGTTCGGTTCTTGATTTATTCGGATATTATCCGAACAATGAACACCTCTAGAAATGTGAAATATCTATATGAATCATATGATACACATAGAATTTAACCAAACTGAATAATAATTTCTATCAAAATATCCATCGGACTAACTAACATCATATCTAAAAGCCCAATCGAAAGCTAGGCTGATTAAGTTGGGCCACTTGACATGTTGACCCACGATAGCCCACAAGTAGAAGGCCTTTGTAAAATGTAAACACTTCCAAGGCAATTTTTTTTTTTAATCTTATTTATGTTTTTGACTCGACGTTGCGAGCTGACTAATCAAAGAACGACTACCTTTTGAAATTGCCCAAAGTCGACGCATGTAAACCTCTTGCTAAAGCCTAAAAGAAATATACAAGTTTGAGCAATAGTTGTAATTCAAATTAAAAAATATGGCGTGTACCTTGTATTTATCATTGTGTTTTATATCTTATGGAACTATATAAATTTTCTACTAGAACTATTTTTGCTTTTTTTTTCTCTACCAAATGATACGCTCTTAAAAATAAATACTACTAGTGTTCGTTTGGTAGGATGTAATGAAATATTAAATGAATGGAATAAGCGACGTAATTGAATAAATGATGTAATGTAATAATTCATTACCCTTATTAATAATGTTTGGTTGGTATGATAGGACGTAATGCAATCGATAAAAAAAAAGACTACAATGTCCATAATTAATAATAAGTGTATTTAATATCAAAGTTAATGGTGGACTTTTATGTAATTTTGATTACATTACGGACGTAATGAAAAAAAAAAAAAGAGAGCCCCTATGGAATGAAAAAGGTTGTTTTTGATGTAATACATTATATGATTTACATAAAATATTTTTGATACGGGCTTAAGCCCAAATACATTAAACCCATACTAAACTATCGACTAACATAAACTTTAACTCGATTAAACTTGTGTAAAACTATAAATGAGAGCAATCATAAAGTAGACATTTTTATGACCTTAATAAAAAGAGTCTAAATTTTACAAAAGTTTGTCGAGACCAAAGACTAGAACAGAGTGGACACATGTGACGAATGCATCGATATGACAAAAACCTTGATGTGCTAAACGTTATTGATAAGTTACTTCATTTATTGAGGGTATGTTTGGCGAGGGGTTTATCGATGCTTGGACTTTTAAAATAAGTCGGCTTATAAAATAAGTTTTGTTTGTCATACGGGCTTATGAAAGCTTATAAGTCATAAGTTTCTATAAGCCTCAACCTCATAAAAGGGGCAAAAAAAACTTTAGCCCGAGGCTTTTGAACCATAAATTAATTATTTACCTACAAAAATATATATCTAATATATACCAAAAACTCATTTAACTATGTCATTTTTAGTAATTTTGCAATAATAAACTCTAAACTCAGCCCATTTTTCAAACAAGTTTACAAAAATACAAATTTCAATTTCGGCTTATAATATAAGCCTTAGCCCCAACACCAGCACCATCTCAAGCCCCAACCCCAGCCCCAGCCCATTTCGGCAAACATAGCCTTAATAATGCATTTATATAGCACTCGTACATAGTTAAGAGGAATGCTAGAACTATAAAAGTTTTTTCAAAAATTTATCCACACGTGCCATTAACTTTATGACACATTATTTTGTGAACATTTTTGTATGAATTATTCTGTGGTTCTAGCATTCCTCCATAGTTAAATGCAATGTTTTAAAGCCTGGGTTGAACCGGTTGAACAACGAACTGGGTCGAAGACCGATCCGAATGTAATCGGGTCCTTGCTTGTTTGAGAACCGGATAAACCCACCAATTTTTCCATTGACACGGGTTGATATAACAAGTGATCTTTTACATTTAAATTAGAGCATCAGGTACCAAGTGAGTTATATAACAAATGAGTTATATAACGTTGTTATGGTAAAAGTGAATTTAGTTTTTCTTCTTATAACTCATAACTTATAACATAACCAAAAAACACCATCACTTCATCACTCAAGTTACAGAACACATCGTGTCACACACTTAACCTAAAAACATATGAAAAAAAGAAGAAAGAAAAACGCTCAATGGCTTGGCCGGTGCCTTATAACACGATGAGAGGTATGGCTTGGTGCCGTCATAGGGCTATAACGCGCCCTATGGTTTAGGGTATCGAGTGCTCTTAGCATTATCTTAAAATAATTGTTTAATTCATGTGACAATCAATTAAGAGATCATTTGGTTTGTAGTTAGGTCTAGGATTAGAATTTAGATTTGAAATTAAATTTGGATTAGGATTTGAATTAGATTTGATGTAGAAAAAAGAAAATATATTATAAAATAGATAAATAATTATCGAGTAAATTTTTTTTTTGAACGGCGATTTTATTAGAAACAAAAACTAGCAAGGAGCTAGATTACAAAACAATAATATAGGGGTTTTTGAGCCATTCGTTCCATCCGAACGAGGCTTTAGATCTATACTTACACCAATAAAAAGAACTAGCAATGACATTATCAATAAGCATCGACTTAGAAGGTTTTCTCTCGTCAAATAGGAGCTTGTTTCGATAGATCCAAACGTACCACCAAATGGAATACCAAACTCCTTCGAACATCTTTTTGAGTTTGGAATCCATACGAATTGAAACAAGCCAAAGACTTTCCATTTCTGCATATGAGTTCAAGTTTTGCGTGATCAAAATTTCACCAGCTCAAAACCTTAATTAGCAATGTCCCGAACCATCACACTAAAGGAAACAAATTTTGGTCCGTCGATTCAATAGCATTATCACAAATGGGACACGACATATCCTGAATGTCAATACCTCTACGAGAAATGTTGAACCGGGTAGGTAAAGCATCGGTCTTGATTTTCCAGGCAAGAACGTTGATTTTTATCGGGACACACTTTACCCATCTAGTTTCTTCTCCAATATTCGGAAGGCATATCTCATTGATACGTCTACGAGCAGAGGCCACCGAAAATATACCCGTACTCTCCAGATTCCAATTCCATCTGTCAGCGAAGGCCACGTAGTGTACAGACACGAACCAATTCTACCAAGCTGTTCGAAATTGATTTTGCTCGTTTACCCTCTAGGAATTCGACGGAAGGAGCAGACCAAACTCGGTGTTCGCCTATTTGGAAGTAACAAGTAACATCCTATTGAGGATGTCAAGCGCATCCGTATAATTAGGAATAAAAATGTCTTTAAAAATGCCCCTAGTATGCCAATGATCCAACCAGAATTTGGTGGACTCCCCGTTTCCCATCTTATGAGTCAGATAATCAAAAACGTACATACCTTTTCTTTGGAGAGATCGAACTTCACTCAAAATCGAAAGCCAACATGATTTGCCAGTAGAAGTCCATTCCGAAAATGATTTTACCACCCTACACCGTGAATTGCCACAAATAACTTTAGTCAAAGAGAGTCTTTTTGCGAGAGAAAACTTCCAACCCACTTAATTCATCAGCCTCTATTTAACGCAAATAGGCTTGGACACATCCTAGCCCGATCCTCGATTTTTGTCTGTCAAAACATTGTTCCATTTAACCAAGAAGCCTTTTTTACTACCGGATCATGGCCATTAAAGAAAGAAATGACTGTTCTATAGACTCCAAGATATGAAGCACCTTTGAAGACTTTGGAAAAAAGACATTGTGGTAAGACTGGAATAGATCCTAAACCCGATTTCAACAAAGTTAAACGGACCACCAATAGAAAAAGTTTTGGATTTCATTTGGAAAGCCGAGACTTCACTTTTTCAACTATCTCTTGCATGCTTGAACACGTTCATAGACCTACACTCTAGTCCCAAGAGATAGTAGATCAAAGGAACTTAAGAACGAGACATCTAAACTTTGCAGCCGCTTGGATGACCTGAGCACTTTCCACGCTAAGTTACAATACCCCATTATCCTAATTGTTGATCAAGTTATCTTAAGGCCCGAAGCATGAAAAAAGCATTTCAAAAACAGTGAATCAAAGTGAGATGATTACCGTCACTCCACCTCCCACTAAGAAATATAGCATCATCCGCATAGAAATATGCGAAAGACAATAAGATTGATCTAAACACCAATACTTTAAAACATCCCGCGTTTACGATCCTTTGAAAAGATTTAAATGAAGCTCTCCTTCCAACGAGTGGATAAGGAGGAAGGGGGATAAAGAACTCCGCCTTGTTTCAACCCTTTATAGAATTGGAACTCATTCGTAGGACATCCATTGACAAGAATAGAACCCTTAGAAGAAGTTAGGCAACTTTGAATCCAGTTACGCCATTTACACCTGAAACCGAACTCTTTAAGAACATCATCTAAAAAATCCATCTAATCGAATTCGAAGGCCTTTTCAAATCGACCTAAAAAATTAGAGTTTCTTCTTCTTTTTTGGTTTACACTACTGGAGATCTCATTCAAGAATAAACGGACCGTCTAACATTTGTCTTTCGGCGATAAACGCAGATTGCACTTCATTAACAATGTCCCCCAAAACATTAACAAGCCTGTTAGACAAAATCTTGGCAATGATATTGTAGATACTTCCAATGAGGCTAATAGGTCTAAAGTCCTTGACCAAGTTAGCGTCCGGGACTTTTGGGATCAAAGCTATAAATGATGAGTTACAACCAGAGGAATTTCTCCATGAATGAGAAATGATTTACAGCCTATAAAACATCCTGTGCTCAAGTAACAGTGGCCAAAAATGTCTGAATAAAAGCCAAAAGAAAACCGACAGGGCCCGGGGATTTGTCTTGTTGCAACAACCCCAAACAGCCGTTTTAATCTCCTGTTTAGAAACTTCTCGCTCGAGATCCTGACTTTGATCTTCAGAAATAGTTTTCGGAAATCTCATATCAATATTAGCACGCCTTTCCGAAGGTTTAGCGAATCTATCTTGAAAATAAGAAAGAAATTCTTGTTTGACATCATTAGGCTGCTCCTTACCAAAACGCCATCAATGTAATACCCCTGATGTTCATTTGATTACGTTTTTTTATTCAAATTACCGTGGAAAAAATTTGGAGTTTTATCGCCTGTCGATTCCTGACCATTTGATAATTGGCCTTTTGAGCCAAATCCATGGATTGAATATGACTCAATGTTACGAAGAGCAGCCAACACCTCCATTCTTTTTTCCGGCTTTACTTCTCAGCTACCTCGTACCTTTGTCAATAAACGCATTTTCTAACTGGTTTCAACTCCTTTTACGTATTTGCAATTGCTGAAACTGTTTCACTTTTGTTATCTTTAATCCAATCTCTTGATGTTGAGTTTGAAGGAATTTCAATTTACCCGCCAAGTTACGCCAATCCATTAGAGTCAATTAGAAGGGCAGAATTCCAAGTTGAAAGTTCAGTAAGTGTATCGAAATCATTAAACGCCCTTCGAGATGAATCCAATGGTGAAAGAATCGGAAGGAACCCGGAACCATAATCAAGGGCCGCGGACTCTCGAAAGAAGAATCGGTCTGTGATCGGATAAGACTTGTCCTAAGTGATGCCGCTAATTGTGAGGGAAAAATATTTAGCAAATGTTAGATACAAAAAATCTATCCAACGTTGCTCCTTTCGGTAGCAGAAATTATGACAACAAGTGAAAGCACCTCCAAGATGAACTTCTTCAAGACCCGTGGAATTAATAAAAGAATTAAAAATATTCGCCCCAAGAACATTAAAATTAGTACCAAACCTGTCTGATTTGACGCGAACCTCATTGAAGTCCCCCATAATCACAACCTCTCCTTGCCACTGATTAATAACATGCGCCAAGTAGTCCCAAAGCATACGTTTATCACGCGGATCATGAGGAGCATAGACCGCAATAATCATGAGGTCAATACCGTTCAATAACCAAACACCCCTAATAATGATAAAAAAATCCGAAATAGTGAAGCTTTTTTTACAAAAAATGTTGGGATTCCAAACACACAAGATTCCACCTGAATTGCCTACCGAATTACTATGAAGATGCTCAAAAGTCGAATTACCCCAACACCGACGAACACTGAAAAGATCAATCTCCTCCATCTTTGTTTCTTGAATCGCTAGAAAATTCACCTTATTCTTCACACATAACTCCTTTGCCCAATCTTTTTTGGCCTTTTGAGCGAGGCCTTGTATATTAAGGGACAAAAAATTCATCGATCTACAATCGACGCTCCTTGAGATTCAATGATATCGGACAGATTGTTAATCACCCCATCCATGTTATAGCCCATTGTTTGGCCAACTTTCACCACTTCCTCCATAAGACACATAAATGAGCCCCCTGAACTCGGTGCCACTGATTTCTTAAAACGACCGAAACTTGCGGATTCATCTACATTTTCTTTGAGGTTGGAATTGTTAGAATCTCCATCGTCTTCGTTGAGCTTCTCCTCTTCAAAGTCATTAACAGACTTCTTATCCCCTGTATCATCATTGTCGTTATTAGGTGTAAAACCCGGTGGGAATTTGGGACTAGAATTTGTACCACTCTCCTTATGTTTTTGATCCTTTGTCTTTTTGTTAAGCAAAGGGTATAGCCCAAAAGGATCCACAGATGAGTCCTTTTTTGAACCACCTTCATTTTCAAAAACCGTATCTGGAACTTCGAACGAGTTGCTACAATCATTCTCAGATTCAAGGTTCTTCATTCCTTCTTCTAATGAATCGTCATCAGATAATTCCTCCTCATCCGAGTCCTCCACCAGGTCAGGGGTCCAACCAGGGACCTCCTTAGCACGAATCCAATACACTTTTCCACGGAAAATGATCTTGAAGTTTTCATAAATATTTGAGATGGACTTAGTGAACAAACATAATCGTTTCGAGTGGAAACAATTCCCATCAGAGTCATTAGTGTCGATTAAGTTCCCCCACCTGGTGACAATTCTTTTGAAAGTGTTCAAAGTCCATAGTTTCAATGGAACACCTTCAATTTCTACCCACACAATGCGACCATCAGGATTGATATCGAAAGAAGCTTGGCGAATTTCCGAGAACCAAGAGCTAACTCCCACATTATCGCGGAATGCCTCTTTCGATTTCACAGAGGAAAATTCTAAGAGAACCCACAATTCCCCTAAGTAACTTACATTCAAGTCCACGAAACCTTCGTTCATAAGAGCGTTCTTGAGATTGGTAAGGGACGCAAATTCTTTAATCCTACCCATTAAGGATGAAGATAAGTCTTTGGAGAGCGCACAATCTTCGTCAAGAACAATGGCAGGGGAGTCATGATCAACCGACTTATGATTTTTTACCGCATTAACATATGAATTAGAACTCCCAGAATCCCCACTATTAGGACGAGACGAATTAGCAACCTTCTTATGATCTGCCCCTTGACCCTTGTTCAAAGTAGCTCTTTGAAATCTTGCCTTATTAGCGTGAAGCTTGAATTGACCCACCCAAATTGTGCATAAATTGTTCACCAAGCGATCAACATTAAACACGTTGATAAAACGAACAAAACCAAAACGTTTACCTTCTTTCGTCCTTTTCCGAGGGATAAACGAATCAACAACATGTCCGTATTGTTTACATGATTGAAATAGCTCTTTTGCAGAAAAATTTTCCGGAAAATTTGTAACATAAATGGAGATAGAAATACGATTAACGTCGTCCTCTTTGGATCTACGACTCCCCATTAGAATCTTTGGATTGAAGGGAGATCAAGATAAAAAAGGATTGAAAAGAAAAACAGATCAGGGTTTCAATGACAGCGAGATTAAACGGAAACGGAAACGGAGTCTAATTGATTTAAAGAGGAGAATAACAAATTTAAATTACAAAAACCCAAGATGAGAAACCCGCCTAACACGCTCGATATGAGATTAATCAATCAATGATTAATCCCAATTTCAGGGGTTATAACATGATTCAAACAAAAGGGAAGAAGGAATTTAGATTGTTAATTTGTGAAGTTTATTTGCATAAATAGTCCTTAAAGTTTGGTCAAATTGCATGCTTTGTCCCAAAAGTTACGAAAGTGCAAGGAGCGTCCCTGTGGGGAAACCGCTGGTGCAAGTATCGTCTCTGCGACGACGATACTTGCACCAAAAGTTTCCTCATAGGGACAACTAGTCTACTCCATGACATGGTTTTATGTGATGTATGAATTGTGATTTTTTTTGCAAGATATTACATATTGAGTGAGATACTTATAGAAGGATCATATCATTTGTCAAAAAAAAAAGCTACAATTACAAACCGTTCAAAAAAAAAGTTGTCAAAATTATTTGTCATCGTCGTACTATGTAAATGCAATGCTAGTAATAGAAGTTACCCATAAAAGTTACAGTGTTAACATATACTGTAATACAACAACATACCCAATCTCATCATGACGGGTATACATATGGTTATTAACATTTGCTTAAAATGAACCTGATTTACTCAAATATTTAGCGTAGTTTAAATAACAAACAAGATATTTATGTGGTTAACCCAATTAAAACCCATAAATCTTTACTAGATATACCAAATATGTTTAATAAGAAATGTCTAAATGATACAGTAAAAGAATTTAACCAAACTGAATTAGTGAATAATAATTTCTATCAAAATATCCATAGGACTAATATCATACCAAAAAGCCCAATCCAAGACTTGCCTTATTATGATGGGCCATTTGACAAGCCCACAAGTAGGCCTTTGTAAAATGTAAACACTTTCAGACTTCAAAGGAGTACTTGCTAAAGCCTAAAAGAAATATACAAGTGGCTTATTTTTAAACTTTTCAGCTTATATAAGATTACCTTGTCATGATAAGCTTATGTAAGCCGAAAATTTTCAAAATAAGGCACAAAAAGTGAGCTCATAGGACATAAGCTGAAAACCAAATAAATCATTAATCACAAGCTTGTTATATAAGCCAAAACGAACACCCCCTAAATGTTTGAAGTTTACTTTCATATATGCAAGTAGAACTATTTTTGCTATTGAATTTTGCTTGTCCAAATATGGCTGCTTCTTTTTTTTACCAAACAAGTTTTTAGAAACCCGCGCTCCGCTGCGGGAAGTTTCGCTTTAAATAAGCGTGATATACTAATTCTTAGATGAGCCAGAGTTAATTTTGTTTGATCTTAAAGAAATCAAATACGGGGAAAGATGAACCTGCTAGCTAATTGCGTATGAACTCTAGATATCAAATTTACATCCTAATAGGTTTTTTCACAGATGCAAAAGAAGTTCCAAGTTTATTCAAGTTACAATTTCATATATGTTGCAACCGAAGCAACAAATAGTAATCATAAATATAAATAATTTGTTAGCATGGTCTTTTGTAAGGCTGTCTTCCGAGGAACATGTGGACTGAGGTGACATCAATGCAACCTTGTATATTTCATCAACTGCAACATTAAATAAAAAATCTAGTAAGAAATTCTTGTTTTAAATATATACAGTCCAATATATCTGGTGTGAGAATAAAAATGTGATTACGGGTCTAAGTAATTTGATACAGTAATATTAGATTTATAAATCTGGGCTTGCAAGTTTTCTTGAAAGGTTAGAACAGTTGAAGCTTCAAAGAACTATAAACAAAATGAAGGGTATCAAACCTGTGTTAGGATGTTTGTCATCTCGAATTGTCCACCACGTTGTCCACATTCACCTAAGAATCCTTCGGACACAGTCTGGAAAGAAATAAGCTTTGGTTTCGCGGCTCATATAGTTTTTTGTGGTAAAAAAATTACCATAAAGAGCTGAACGAAAAGTCAAGTCTATAAAAAGAGACAAATCTGACTTTGTCAGGATGTATTCTGTTACCTCAGTGTTGGCTAACCACATCTTTTGCGCCTCCCAAAAGCCGTCGTCTTTGCAATTTAGCATTCATTTAGAAATGTGGCACTATCGCCATATTGTAACCTGAATCAAATAAAAACAATCAACCACAAAATTCGAACCAATTCGACACATTAATGACGATAAGTAACTGAGTAAAATCTTCCACGACCGAATTCACGATAATAAAAGTAATACTCTCTAAAAGACATATTAATCCAAAGTTTTGGTATTAAGCAGAAAAAAATAAATCCCATTAGGTAGAAGACGCTAGAAATCATTATTTTCTATATCCAGCGTTTAGAACTTTGGACCGAAGTGTGGATGAAATTCGTAGTAACACACATGAAAGCCTAAATCATGGATACCTGAAACGAAATAAAGCATTCAACTCATTGTATTCTTAAAAGCATTCATAAGATAAGTAATTGCAGTCCTTCAGTTCTCGACGGTTTATATCAACCTAAATACGTTATTACGGGCTGTTAGAATAGCATGTTTCAATAGTCATTTAGCACTCGAAACCTATTATTAAGAGCTGTCTGGAAAGCTTATTTTCAGCAGATCTTTCGATGTCTTGACATTTTATTATGAAATGTTTGGACAGCCTATATCAGTAATCATTCCTACCTATTAAGAACCAACTTTAATAGATAATGGTTTGTTATGTTTACATAATTGTTCTGGCATCCATATAAAGTTTTTAGAAGACTACTAGACATAGATGAACATTTGTATTCACTGTACAATCCTAAAAATGTTTGTTATATTATTTTTTAGTACAAACTTAATATATTTTAGTGACGTATTACAAAATTAGTTAATAATCAATTGAGGTTTTATTTAAAATAAAGAAACTACAATGAGACTACTGAGACCCATTCGCCCTATACTAAGGAGGCGAAACCTTTTAAAAGTGAACCTGCAAGCGGAAGTCAATGTTAAATGGAGTGTATAAATAGCCAAAAAAGAATGACACGCTCTATGACGGTGTGAATTAGAAACTTATGGATCAGGTTTTTATCGATGTCCTAGGTGTTTTAGTGCCTTGCAACACAACATAACGCATAGCCCCTCGTTCACTAACAGATTTCATGTCTAGAAATGACAAACGGCAGTAAGGATCTTAAAATTGATGTCGACTCAAATCTTTTTTGTATTGTGACTTAAAAACCATACCATGCGGCAATCGAAAACTTCCGACCAAACCGCAACAAAATCCCAAACAAAAATAATGGCAGGACTACGATAAGACTTTGTCAGGCTGCGACAAAATTTCAAAACCGAGGACTGCGAGGAGTTTTCATAACATAGTCCCTCTATTGGGCAAAGAAATAAAATCGTTACAATAGGGTTACTTATACATATTCACTGTTCGTAAAGGTACAAAAAACAACAGTGCCACGATATAACACGGATAGTGTTGCTTCTTTAGTCACCTGCACCAAACTGGTTACAGTTACCATGTTGTTGTGCCAAATTGTCAATGCGTCGAGTATCTCTCGGCCCACGTTAGAAGGAAGCCTTATTAGTGGCACAGGCCTACAAATTCATAACAAGGGACAAGTAAAAGTTTTGACTGCTCGTGTGAAAATAGTGTACAGTATGGACTAATCAGGTGCTGTTATTACCTGTTACCTTGCGTTACTTGACCAACACTTCTGGACACTTCTTCGATCGCGGAGATGATGCTTGTTGCAGATGAACAACATCATAAAAAAGTAGTAACTCCGTATACGTTCTTCCAGGGTTATGGGTCCAAATATCCGTCTTTCACGGTAGTAAGGGGTAGTTGAGTATGTAACAACATCTCATTACAAAAACATACGTATAAAAAAAAATTTACACAATAAACTTAACAATCACCACGATCGTCAGAAGCTATTACTTAAAACCAAAATATAAACCCCTATCAATTCACTTTTAGAGATGAAAAAATAATAACAGACGATTTTGCGGAAAGCTAAGGGGCTGATATCCTACTTGAATATATAAATTTTCAAGTTATATTCTCGATGGTTGGATGAAATGAGGAATTGTGTATATTTGTTATGAAGACCGTTCTAGGTTTGAGAAGGATTTACGGTAATGGGTCTAGATTAGCACTCAATGGAGATTAGTATTTGTTGGACACTGTATGGGAAGACAAGCCGCGGGAAGAAGCCACAAAGCCTAATTATTTAGTAATAAACAACTTCAGTTTTATCTTAAGGAGGATAGAAAAACCAACAATTTTTTAATCTAATCCACCTTAAAACTTATTTAAAGACAATTAACATCTGAACTAACATACCCTTTGTCTCTTCGTGATCCGAAAAAGGTGTTCAGACGCAGCTTCCCATCGCGGCCACCAAAATTTTTCAAGTCAAAAGTGTAGAGTTAATAGGCGGTTATAACACATTCTATATAGACTACATGAAACACATGTATCTTCTTCAAAATAAGCAATCCAGACATTTACTTTGAAAGTGTTATTCTAAGCAACAAAAAAAAAGCAATCCCAAATTACCCCTATAAGACATTACACACAATAATACTATAACATATCAAACTAAGTGGAATAAATTATACCTTAAATCTTTGCCAAAATCATTGAGAATTAAAGTTTTAATATTGTTAATTTTTGGTTCAACCGACAAGAAATTAATAGGGAAGCTCAGTGAGGGTTGCGGATTTTGGAAAGTGGGTTCGAGAATATAGTACTCAGTGCTTACTTTTGCAGCATTTGGGCTAGACCAAACTAAAAGGCTCCTAGCCAAACAAAACAACAGAGGGTTTTTGCGTTTTTGTTTTGAGACATTAAGTAATAGTACAAGCAGAATTATCCGGCGTTGCTGCGGGCGGGCGTTAATTTTTCGGCGTTGTTGCGCGCATTAATTTTTTTTTGTTTTTTGTGCGGGTTTTATTTTTTCTGGTCTCTATGTTTAATAGTTTGTTTTTTATAAGGGCTTAGTGTTGGGCCTCAAGTTTAAAGTTCTTCTTTTTTTGGCTATAAGGTCTTTTTATATTAATTTTATGGGATTCGTGTGCCTTAATGACTATCGGGCGTGTACTGCAGTGCAATATTTTTTTCGGTCTATGTTTAATAGTGCGGGTTTATTTTGCGATATCATGTTTAATAATTTTTTTCCTTCATATGAGTGTATGTCCGCACGTTGTTGCGGGTGCGTTAATAAAAATATTTTTTTTTTTTTTTGCGAATTTATTTTTTGTCTCATTTTAATAGAATTCGAAGACGCTTTTGCGTCTTTGTTGTTTTTTTATATTACCTACTCGGTATGTTGCCGTTATTATACTGGCACAAAAAGTTGCAATACGTAAAAAAAAATCCAATACTGGGTGGCCCCCCAAACATAAAGCCCAAAATGAGAGCCCAAAGAAGAACCTTGAGCCCATGCCACAAAAAGACAAAATAGGAATCTCATAATTAGTATATTGTCTAATACAACAAGCGTGATTGCCCGCGCGATGCTGCGGGGCGTTAATTTTTTTTTGTTGGTTTATTTTTTCGGTCTCATGTTTTATACTTTGTTTTTTTCTTATATGGGCTTATTTGTTGGGCCTTATGTTTAAAGGGTTTTTTTGTGTGGCTATTTTGGTTATTTGTTTTATGAGATTTGGGTAAATATGTGTTAAGCATGATTGCTCGCTCGTTGATGCGGGGCGTTAATTGATGCGAGGCGTTAATTTTTTTTAATTTATTTATTTTGTGGGTTTATTTTTCCGGTCTCATGTTGAATAGTTTTTTTTATACGGGCTTATGTGTTAGGCGTCATGTCGTGGGTATTTTTTGATCTGAATAAATCAATACTTTTGTATTATTTTTTCCTATTTTGTGCTGCGCAATTTTTTTTATATTATTTTGTGCGTATTTATATTTTCGGTCTCCATGTTTAATTGTTTGTTTTTTTATATGGGCTTATGTGTTTGGTCTCATGTCGCGTATATTTTTTAATCTGAGTAAATAAGTACTTTTGTAATTTTGTTTCCTATTTTGTGCCGAGCAATTTTTTTATATATTATTTTGTGCGGGTTTATTTTTTCGGTCTCATGTTTAATAGTTTATTTTTTTTATATGGACTTATGTGTTTGGTCTCATGTCGCGGATATTTTTTGATCTAAGTAAATAAGTACTTTTGTAATTTTGTTTCCTATTTTGTGCTGAGCAAATTTTTTTTAAAAGTTGGCTAATTAAAGAAAAAGAAAAAAAAAATTGGCCGGCCCAAAGTGAGAGCCCATTGGGCCGAGCACTGTATCACGCATGCCAAAACGGCAGCGTTTCTTTCCAATCATAGTATATGTATATAATTATACGCTATAGGGCTTTTGACTCGATTTAAGCCTAAACTACAAAACTTGTTCCTGTGTTTTTTGCAGTTTGATACAAACCATTATTGTCATAATTTATCCGTAAGAGGCGAAATGTCTAACGAAACCGTTTCTGAGAGAGATGGTTTTCGCCACACTTTTTGTGTTATCAAGCTGAAAACAAAGATGGTTTTCGGCTTTTCACCACGCTTTTTGGGTTATCTCTTTTAACTTTGAGACCGGTCGTAATGGCTTGATCGTGGTCACAGTCGACCTCCAAAATGGACGCGTCCCACTCATTACTCTCCCTCTTCCAGACGCGTCTCCCATGCAAAAAGAAGGATAACTCAGTCAAAATATTTAATGACCGAGTCCTGTGAGTATGTTTGTGTGTGGGGTGTTTTATTTATTTGATTTTTATGGTGTATATTTGTGTTTAAGTGAAGTATGTTTTTGGTGGTGTCCTCGATCTTTTTATTCTACT